>CM034150.1:683542081-683658916 GCA_019776745.2 Taxus chinensis
GTCCGACGCAAAAAAATGAAAAGACGCAGCCAGGGCATCATAATTTATGTCAACATGAAGGGCAAGCTAACCACCATTCGGCAATGATAGGGATACAAGTTAAAATAGCAAACCTTCCTATTTCAGTTCTCGTATATCCTGTTGCTAATCATAAGTTTATCACTCCAACTTTGGTAACTAAAAAATGAGCTTAAAACAAGAAACTTGAAAGCTTCATGGCCAATGCAAAGGATACAAAAACAAAAAAGACAAGGAAAATGGACACAAAACACTGGAAAATTGAAAGAGGAAAGAAAGAAATTATATTAATGTCCATAGATAACCAAAAGTAGGTTAAGGGGGCTCTAAAAATGTAATAAATTTCCATATTGAAGTAGAAGGGTGAGAAGATCCTAGGTTTTTTAAAAATAACTATTTACTAAGCACTAATCAAATGTACATAACAAGAAGCATGGAGCTGATGAAGATGAAAGTAGGGGATCATTGATGTCACATGTGTGGCATGAATTTGGTTAAAAGAACCAACAATCATCATCTATCACTTACAAAGGGCTAATGTATGATATGATGATGCTCATAGGATAAAATTATTGTCTAGCAACCACTGCCTAAGTCTTGTCCAATTAAGCTGTAATTATTACAACTTCCTGTTTCTTTGAATGAATTTTGTCAAAATCCCTAAACAATATGCAGTCTACTTTTAGCATCATAACAGTTTCTCCCTTGTTTAGAAGGGACTCTAGCAAGCAATTTGGTTGAGATAAGTCACATGCATTTCACTAAAAAATACATAATTTTCTTTCAGGTGCTTGATGTAGACCTGCAATTTCTTAAAACTGCTACAAAAAGTAAAACTAAAAAAGCCATACATTTTAGTTAAATTTAGTAAAAATGTTAGAGATAACCTTGAGGCTTTTCCATTTCATATATAGGTAGTGACTCAAAATAATGGTACTACAAACCTCCTACCTTGCAGCGTATATATTAACTACTTGTGGCAGTAATTTTTTTGTTCTTTTCTTTTTTTTTTAACTGGAGAATTCGGGTATTCAATACAAAGTTTGTGTTTGTTTTTTAAATTTTATTTTCCCCTAGTTGTTCATATAACTAAAGTTTAATTAACCACAGTAATCATTTATCACAATCGTCAGTAAAATATTATTCCTTTTTGAAGAGGGGGATGGCTATTCTTTATGCAGGGAGAGCCATACATATGATTTTAAAATACCCAAGAACCACAAAAAAACAGAAATGCTATGCAAACCAAGTTGAAGTTTTCAACAAATTGCTAAGACATAAATACACAATACAGAGCAAAATATTACTCCGTGTTAAATTGGAAAACAAAAACATAAACACCCAACTATTAAGAATTAATTACTCTTTAAATCATAGGGATAACATATCTCAAAAATATCCTTACATAAATTATAAATCACATACATAAAAGTGATAATGCTTGCAACTTTAATCAAATGACATCTGATACAGAAAAAAAGAGTGGAACCTACATGTTATTTTTCCGCAGCTAAGAACATTGTTATATTATAGTTTGAAAGTTTATTCTTCTGCATTTACCACAAATTTGAGACACCACAGATTCTGGATGCACAGAACATTAAACACTTTAAGAATAACATGAATTTCACTCTCGACATTATGCTAACCCTCAAATATTTTGACAAGAAATATTGTACTCTTAAATGAAACAGTAGACAACATTCCATTGAAGTAGAGAAACTAAATTTCTCGCTTACCAAAACTTAGAATAACTTCTGAGACTTGACTGAGGCAACGGTGAAATTAAAACCGTTTACTATTTCACCTGAAGCCCTGAATCGTTTCCCTAAGAATCCTACACTACACAATACATCCCTATGTCAAAATATTAACGAGCAAGTGATGTTTAATTTAAATCCCTTGATTATTTACTACAGCCCTAATTCTAAACATCAAATTACACCTTCAAGCCCTGCTATACAACCTTAAATCTTAAATTATTCATGCTAAATTGGAAAATGAAAACTCACATTCCCTCTCGGCTCACAGGAAATGAATGAATCCCCATATCCATAGATAGGGGCCAGCTATAGATAGTTCTCTATAGATGTAGAGGGAGAATGCGAGAAAAAAGATTACTCTTTTCAAATCATAGGCCAAACATATGTCAAGTGCAGATCAACTAAGGTTCGTCACATAATTTTGATGAATCGCATACATATAAAGTGGAAATGCTTGCAACTTTAATCATGTGGCATACTTCCAATGCACATCAAAAGTCATAGAATATTAGAAAACGACCTGTGACAAATTGTAAGCATATTTTTCAAAACTCCAAATACTGTTATCACTTTCTTCCATGTTGCTTGCAAATTCAAGGAACTGCAGATTATGACAGCACAAAACATAAATTGTCTTATGAATAAAACCCTAAATATTCCACAATAAATCCTAAACCCTTCAATAACACCCATATACTACATTCTGCTACAAGCAGGGGGTCCGATTTTCTGGCTTCACACAACATAAAATACCTTCCAACAAAAAAATGATGCAATTAAAACCCTACATTATGCCGGGTTAAGTTCTAAGTGTTTCGTAAGTCATACCTTATGTAAAAAAACACGAGTCAAACAATGACGTATTAAAATTTAACATTCAAGGCCCTAATTTAAAACCTCAAATTATTCCAGTTAAAACCTTAATTTAAACAATAAAACCATTGCGCAAAAGCCTTGATTTAAAACCCTAAATTGTTTAGACGGAAGCCCTGATTTAAATTCCTAGAGTATTTATGTCAAAGAGCCATTATAGCACTACATTATTCTGGTTTAAGCCCTAAACATTTTCCCTAAGATCCCTACATTCTTCAATATATCTGATTGAGGTAGTGATGAATTAAAATATAACACCCTCTATTAATCCAGTTAAATCCATAATTTAAAACCAAAAAACATTTCAGTCAAACCTTCATTCAAACCATTAAATCTAAAGGCAGAAGCCCTAACTCTTTAATTACTCGGGCGGAAGCTATAACTCAAATTACTAAGAATTTATCCCAACGAAAATCGGAAAGAGATATTCAGGCTTAGATTAAAAAAACACTCCAACCCATGTTAATGCCGTGTATTTTGCTAAGAAAGCCAATCTTCCCGAATAAACCCTTAGACCGGAAATTTCTAAAATATTCAAGCTATTCGGCCATTGAAACCCTGCATTATTCTGGGTTAAGCCCTAAATATTTTCCTTACGCTCTCTGCGTTCTTCATTACATATGATCAAAGCAGGGATGAATTAAAATGTAACACCCTATATTATTCCAGTAAAGCCCTAATTTAAAACTAAACATTATTTAAATCGGCGCCCTAATTTAAAACTAAACAATATTTAAATCGGCATTAACCTTTAACCCTTCCGCCATTTTCTGTGTCTGGAAATCGCAAACCCGGGCACATTGTCTGCAAGCACTTCAACCCGTGTTAAAGCCCTGTACATTTTCCTTACAAACCATAGAACAGCCTTTTCTAAAACCAGACTACAAATCTTTAGCCAGAGGAAACAAAAACGAAAATGTTTGACGGTCCATCAGGCGAGTAAAAATCAGACATTGACATTCATATTCGACATACTCGATATACTATTCTGATCATTAATATTCTATGCAATAATATGAGAAATAACAATGTATAATAAAAATAAGCAAATGTCTGGACTGAAACTCTAACAACTCGAATGCAAAGCAAAGAAACAGAAGAATTACCGCCGTATAACATCTCAAATTTCTCATGCACTTTTAATTTTGTCCATGTATTTCCTTGTGTGAATCAGAAAAGACGTGGGTTATCTCCAATGCCGCGAGGATGTACCGTCATCATCCCCAGGCCATAGCTTAACCGGACCAAGCAAAGAAACAGAGCATTTAAGTAATAATACGGAGGCAATGGGGTCATTTATAATGGTTTGTTCCAAAATACATTATCATTTTTTGCTTTTAACACGTAAACATCTGCTTTTCCCGAACGGCTCTTATCCCGAACGACTCTTTTTATCTACTTTTCCCGAACGACTACTGATTTTAACGTACTTTTTCTCGAAAATGACGTTTGAGTTTAGCATGGCACGAGTTACAAAGTCCATCGGGCCGGATGTTAATTTTTTAATTCTTTTTATTCACGGAAGATAATGTGTTATTAGAACCTCTAGCAATTGTTCCCATGGGGTGGAAGATCACGCCGCTAGAAACGTGTGTAGTACATTTGGGTTATTGTTTACGGTCCGATGGAAGAGAACCGACTTGTTGTAGTCAAGGTTGCAATCCACATAAATTGAGTGAAGAAAGACTTTGTTTAGAAGAGTGGAATGGAATAGGCTTTAAGTGCCCCCAAAAATCTTGAACATATTTGAAAGTAAATCTTTGTAAATAAAGAATATATAATCATTATTATGCCGAAAGGCGTCTCAAATGAGAATGAGGCCTTCCGCATCTGACATGCCACAGGTAAATAAATGACGGGGATTAGCGTAGGCAGGATGTTCGAAGTACAATCGTTTTGTGATCGACCACGTGTGTCTTGAGGCCGCATGGTAGCGGTGCTAGTGATGGAACTCCTTTCCCGTCTGCTAGGCTCTGTGGCAAGTTTTTTAAGAAATGTGATTTTTCCTTAGCAGAGTTTCAGATAACAGGATGATTTTGGTTGTGTGTTGGAGAATAAGGAGAGAAAAAATGTGGTTTTGGACTTGAAGTGGCGTAGAAGCCGTAGCTTGTGTGAAAACCCTAATCCCAGTCGAGGTGGTAGTAGTCGACCTAGTAGTGGAAGATTTGTGTCGTAATGGTGGTGGCATGTCACAAAAAGAAAAAATAAAAGTAGTAGTTTTTGTCTGCTAGGCTCTATGGCGAGTTCTTTGAGAAGTAGGCGACGTAGTAGTGGAACCCTTGTGTTGTAATTGTGGTTTTGTGTCGAAGTCTGACACAAGACGTTGACGTACGAAAAAATATTAGCCTTAAAAATCTTAGAAACCCCTGAAAGGAGCAGAAACTCTAAAGGTGAAGTGATACATACACAGGGGTATTAGGTTTTGGAGCGAGACACGAAGAAATGGAGGCATGTTTTGAAGTGATTTGACAACAAACAAATAGCAGATATTTTCAACAGTATCAATGAAACAGTCTGACATTCCTGCTAATGTCCCTATTAATGCAACGTTTTGTCCGCGAGACCTGCATGATTGATAATCATTGTTTTCAAACAATTTTAAATTTTTGTAAGTCTTTGTTTGCTCTAAACTACTGAAGTTTTGTGGGTTTCACAGGTATTACGTTTTTTCTCACATGTGCTTGTGCATCTATTAGTAATATCTTTTGTTAACTTGGCTCAAGTGATACATGATTTGTCTTCGCATAAATGAGTTGCCTTGTTTTTTACTTTCAGTTTTAGCTCAACTGGTGAAGCAAGGGGATTTTATGGACTGTCATTGTTTATTTTAGTGTAAAAGAGTAATTGAATACTTTTGGAGAGTTTGATTTCTTTGTGTTTATGGTTTTAGTTTCTGAAAAGAAGTGATTATGACTAAAATTTGAAGTAAAGGGATGAAGACATATGTTTTGATGGATATATGTTTTTCTTTTGGCTTAAAGAGTTAAAGAATTTTAGGGTGTTAATTTTTTATGTTAAAGCCTTAAAGATTTTAGTTATTCAAAACAGAGGGAATTTGGCAAAAATTGGACTCAAGTTGGCAAAGAATTGTATTTGGTAGTTTATAACTGCTTGTTTTGGCACAAATGATGATAAATTGAAGTATTAAAGTTTTTAATGTTAAATAATGGGTCTTTGATGGTGATAACTGAGTGATTTCAACTAGAATTTGATTCAGACGCCTGTGGAAGGTGTCCTATTATTTTGAAGATTGTTTGTTTCTTTTGTTCCAAACATCACTCATTTGTTGTAAAACACTGCAGAATTTTTTGTTTTGTTGGGAATTTGAGTGTTTGCTTCGATTCCTGCTCGATATGTTCTTAAATATGAGAAATTATGACTTGTGATAACAAATATTTTAGCTAGGCAAACAAGTTTGACCATGTAACTCTTATATGATTTTGGCTATAATTGTACTCAAAATGCATGTGGAAAGTGGTGGTTCTGTCTGAAAACACTGCAGTATTTTTCTATTTTGACTTAGAGCATGAGTACTTCAGCTTTCTTGGAAGGATTGTTTTGATCTTTACATGTTGATAACAAATTTTTTAACCCTAGTTTTGGTCAAGAATTTTAGCTTTTTTTGGGTTGAAAAAATTGTCTTAGGTGATTTAATTTTTTACAGTCTCTAGAATACTAGTATGGTTTTTACTCACTACAGAATTTTTGTATTGTGACCAGATGTGAGCACTTGTGTTTGTTTGGAACAAGTATCTTGCTTCCTAGTTGAAAAAGTTTTCAATGTATGGAATTTTGAGTAAGTTTATAACAATATTTACATTTCTTTAACAAAATTTCAATAGAGTCTGTGTGCCAATTATATGGCAGGAATTGCTGAAAATTATTTGTCTTATCAACATAAATATGAGATTTTGTACAAAGTCCCAATTATAATATCATGTTAGAATTTAATACAAAGATTCAATTAGATCATTGAAAAAGTTTTGTTTTTACTTTTTACTTTTAGCCTCTAAGAATGATTAGTCGTTGCTGCAGTTACAGAATGCCATGCCTCATAGATGCAACCATTCTATTTGAAACCCTTGTCAGAACTGTGCAATAGCCATAAACGACCATTGCAAGGCCCTAAGGAAAGCAGGAAGGGCAACATGTATCAGACATGAAGTTTTGAAGCTACGGACAGGGTGTGGAATAAAATTCGGTCATCTAATGAACATCAAAAGGTACATTTGATTTTAATTAATTTCCATACTTAAGGTAATTATTTAAGTGTGTTGAGTTGTACAAGTTCATTATTATCCATTCAAATGAAGGAAGTACAGAAAAGAAAGATATACATCTCATTACATGAAAATAGTTCATTTATTTATATGAAATAAAAGTACAGTGAACCCACACAAGCCGTGGGACATAACTTGTATGTACTGGAAATAAAAGATGCATGTACTTAAAACTACAGGCAAATGGAGAGAGAAAAAACCCATAAAAGATGCATGTACTTAAAACTACAAGCATAAAAGAATTGTAAAGTAATACAAACTCCAACTTTATATTCCAGATTTCAAGAATCCAAGCCATAATGCTTTGCAAAATCCTCAATTGCTTTGAAAGAACATGATTGAGACATTTCAACTCATAATAATTGATTATTCAAATCTTTCATTTTCACAACGAATTTTGCACATAAATTTAAAGCAATTTTTGATCTCATCAAAGCATCAATTGAATCAAATACAGGTACCATAAAAGAATAAATATCTCTAAATGATAAACAATGAAGCCAAGTTCAAGTGTTCAAATGGATCTGAGATATTTCACTCAATCAACAGTCAATGGCAACATTTTTCTTAAATCCTGAATGATTGAAATATGTGTACTGGGAGGTGAGAATACAGATGTCCAAATTGCATTTAAAAATCAAAGTTTTCAGAAGATGCATCTAGCACTACATAACGTAAAGCTCATTTCAGTCAAGTGCAAAACAAAGTTTCAAAGATTCATTAATGGCATAGTTCTTGTGAATGATAAATCGTGAGAAGCAACATAACAATTGAAAGGGGGACTAATTTCCCAAGAAAGAAGGAGTCAAGGAATAAATATCCATCGCAGATATTTCATTTTATTATGTCCAGTGACATTTGAATTATCAAACGAACATTAAAAAATAGATGAGCATAGCCATATCTCAAAGCTTGAAAAGTCAGAAAAATCATAGCTTAGGCTATAACAATGGTGGCCATTACAGTCATGAAATGCTACACTATGATCACAAACAGAAAAAAACAAGCACCCAGATTCTCAAATATTTGTGCAAGTATGTACAAAGTTTTATTTTCAAAATGAATTCTTGTTTCAAAATAACGAAGTCAATGCACGTTTTGAACTTCAAATTTATGAGTAACAATGCAACAACAAACCAGGTATTTGTAGTAATTCAAGGCAAACAAATTTGAGCTTAGCAAAAGTCAGAGATAATGTCTTACACATTAAGTTATTTACAAAAAATTCAATCGAAGTAGATAGCATAGCTCAGAGCTTCGTATCTCCAAAAATGGCAGACGAATTGATTCATTCAGGCCATAATGGAAAATATGGGCAAAGTCACAAAGCCCACCAAGAAAACGAAGATATGCACAAAAGAAACAACGATCTATTCAAGCCCCATAACTGATGGTTTGAACTAGAAGATCTAGAACCATTTTTTCAAACTAGCTCAGAGTTCAAAAGGGTTTCTAGAACGATAGCTCAAAACAAAGAAAAATGATGATGAGTTCACAATATGACTATCCAAGTTTCATATCCATGAACTCATAATCAAAATGAAGGATACCCATATCTGGGTTACCCAAAAACAATTTTTTGAGTCGAAATTTGAAATTATACAAATTCTGATAAAGGGAATTGTAAATTTTATTCCACATTTTTTAAAAATATATTTGTCCCAAGGTTTCTATAGAAGGCTCAAGGATTGACCGAGAAAAAGCTTCGAATTAGAAACATAGAACTCCTCCACATAGGTCAATAACAGATTGGTTTGAAAATCTGTCGAATGGACAGATCTATGGATAAATGAGCCAACAGTGTGCAGGGCATAGCCCCTCTTTGAGTCAGCAAAGTGAAACTGGTTTATTGCTATTCTACCAGCAGGAATCTTGTGCAAGTCTCACAATATTCTACCTTCAGGGGTTGGGATCTCATCCCAGTAGAGTAGTTCCGATGAAGAACAGAAAGGAATGAAGGAAGGAAAGGAAAGAAGATGGATCTGAAGGGAGAAAAGAAATGAATTCCAAAGTAGAAAGGTCAGAGGGTCTATGTTTTGGGCTGGTAGTAAACAGAGCCGAACCTACTTGCATAGACGAACAAAGCAATACTGATGAATAAATGACAAAAAAGTAGAAGTAGATTCAACAGAACAAACATACAGATCTAACATAAGAAAGATCTGATGTATAACACACATATTCAGCACAAAGTCTAAATATTGTATTAATATTTCCTTCTGTTACAAAAAGTCAAAGTCTTTTCTTCTTACTTCTATTTTTCATCTAAAAAATATCCACACTTGAATACAACAAGTATTCAAGTATATATAGAAGGAGAGAAGAAAAGAAGACAAAAGCAAACCAACCACTTAATTACAAAAATATCTTACAAGAGATTCCAAAGTCATTTGTTGACTTTTGACAACTTTGTGGATGACATCATCCCATGGTGCAACATGGATGATGTCATCATTTGTGTCAACACACTTTAGATAATTACAAGGAGAAAGTCAGGAAGAAGGAAACTATTCATCGTCGTCCCGCGGCTGAAAGGGGGTATCCTGCTTTTGCTGCTGCTCAGGCGACAAGATGTGGAACTGGGCACGGTATTCCATGAACTTGCTGATCATGGGTTGAAGTTGATCCTGGGAAGGATCCTTGTGTCGATCACTGATAGCTTCGCAAGTCTCCCACTCATCTGTGAGCTTTTCTGGGAGTTTGGAATAATCATTTTCTGCCTCTATCAGGTACCCAATGAAGTCACGACAAGCCAGCAGGTTGTTGATGGATTCGGCGTCGAAAGTGACCTCTGGTCCCAGCCCCTGCGAAACGATCTCCTTGAAGATCCGAATAGTTTCATCCACCTTTCTTAAGGTGAAAGAAGGAGTGAGCAAACCCGGAGACATTCTCAAGACAATTTGCTCCATCTGATGCATTGCATCCAGGGCTTCCTCCTTGATTTTTTCAATCTTCTCCAGGACAAACTCCAGCTGATCAACCCGATAATCCAGAGTAGAAAGGATTTTGTTGAGGGCTCTGGGGTGTCCAAAGACGCCGAACTTGACCAGATCTTCGACTGAACAGTCGAGCATTTTCTGAAAGGTCTCATGCTGCATCTTGGCATGGTCCAGCTCTTCGGAGATGGGTCCTGCTATCACCTGGAGCTCTCTGTTCGTCTGATTGATATTCTGATATAATCCGGTGAACTTGGCGATCACTCCCTCACTTTCTTTGAGGATTTGGTTCCTCCAGGCGGAAACTGCCATGCCCTGCTCGCCGATTTTGGCATATTCATTAATCTTATCCTGGCTCAAAGGCTCAGGAGTTTCGGCGGCAGTTGTAGGAGGTGCACTGCCCATTTTCTGCAAGGCATGGAGAAGATGTTTATTTTGCTCCTTTAACAACCTTTTCTCTTCCTTTGCTTCCTGGAGCTTCTTGCAAAGGGCGTCAACTGCAGATAGGGCCTCTCCTTGAAGGCTTTCTGAAGATGTCCCCATTGTGACTTGGGTCACTATGTAATCTGTCGAAGATAGATCCTTTTTATCCTTTAAAGGATTGGGGTATGCTATCTCCATTACTCTCTCTCCTGACGCACTCTGAGAGAAGCGGGTTAAAGGATTTTGCTTCTTGGTCCCCTTTGATGGGATGACGGAGAAGTCCATCGGTGCGATGGGAACTTTCCTCTTTTGTTGGCTCAGGTGCTGAGAGATCCATGCTGGACTTATGGGAGAGGGGCCGGAAATAGAAAAGGGAGCAGCTGCAGTAGTAGAAGGAAAATGCGTGGAGACACTTGGAGGCGGCATTGAGAGGGAGGCCGAGGAAGTGCTCACGGGAGGAAGAGATACTGCAGGGGAGGTAGACATGGGAAAGGAAGGGAGCTGAGAGATGAGGGAAGAAATGGTGGGGGACAGCTCCGCGAGAGAAGAGAAGATGGACGATGAGGAAGGGGGAACAGCAGAAGATGGGGGAGAGGACACGACCAAAGGAATGGTCGCTTGGGTCACTCGAGGAGGGGAAGGAGGAGAGGGAGAAGAGATAGAAGGGACCTCAATAGTTGCAGTAGTGGCAACATCCTGAGTGGATGTGCCTATCAGAACATCTTCCGCTGCTTCTTTTTCTAGGTTTTCCAGGATTACAACCCGTTCTTGTGAAGCGGAAGGAGGACTTTCAGGAGCTTCCTCTTGGGTGGAGCTTGACTCACCCTCCTTGTCTTTCCCTTTGCTCTTTGGCAGCTGTTTTGGCCTGGAAGGTGCGTTGCCCAATGGAGAAGTGGTGAAATCAACTCCGAGGTAGATGAGACCATTCATTCTGCACCAGTGCTCTGTTCTCCGTAGAGTTTCTTTGACCCTTTCTTCTATTGTCTGAGGCGCTTTGGTTCTGTCAATTACAGCGAAAGGCCAGTCGTCCCCACCCGTGTCAAGATATACCTGATCAACCTCTTGATCAGCAGTTTGATAACCTTTTGGGATGATGGCTATGCCGTACTGGATGATTTCAGCCAAGGCCAAGCGGGAATGGTCTTTCCTTCTGAGCTCGACCTCATGATATAGGTCGATATAAATATCCTCGATCTGTGGAATGTGGATCGGATCGAGTTTGGCTCTGGGCAGGCAATTCCTTGGGTCAAAAGTGGGCCTTGCCGGGAAGTTGTGCTTTAGATTTAGTAGCTCCAGTTCTGCAAACATATCCCGTGCTTTGTGGTGAGAGAGACAAGTGTACCTGCCCACTGTGAGGGGGAAAGGAGTTCCACCCTTCTTTCTCTTTAGGCACTTCTCGTGGTAGGTTATAAGCTGTCTTGACAGCTCCAACAGGATCAACTTGGGGCCGGCATATCTTGGTAATTTGGTTGGTTCCCCCAAGAAGTTGGCTGCCCTTAGATAAGTGAAGGTGGGGAATTGAGTGAACAAGGCCCCCCATTTCTCTGTAGCTGCAACAATGCTCTTGGTCGTATGACCATGAGTCATGTTTGGCCTCAAAAGGTAGACGATGCCATAGAAGAAGGCATCGTTAATCTTTGTAAACTGGGGGATACTATTTTCCAGCTTTAGTTCTGGATAGTATTCATATATTTTTACTTGGGGCCAAACCCCGCACCGCATTAAGGCTGGATAATCTCTTTCTGAGGCCGCAGCATAAACTACGTAGGAGTTCATGTAGAACCTCCCCGTTGTGGTAAGTTGTTGGAGCTGCTCAGATATGGTGCTGCTTATGATCTCCGCCCACTCGAAGCGTTGATCTGGCATATTTTTGTTCATTATCTCCAGGTATCTAAGCATCCATTTATGAAAGTAGTGGGCATCAGGAAGCCCAAATACTCTGCTTAGGAACGTGATTGTATCACTGAGTTCCTCTGAGAAATCACTGCGATGAATGACTTGTGGCCATCTGGTCACCACCTTCTTGTTTTTCAGGTATACCTCATTCATCAACTGCATACACTGATCCTCATTATCTTCCCAAGCCTTGGTGCAATCTTCCTGGCTTACGGCCACAAAGTGCCGGTGGTGAGGAATGCCAAGCATTATTTCGAAGTGCCGGGCAGTGAGGTTGATCACGACCTCGCCCTTCTCATTCTGGACACACCTTGTGTCTTTGTTGTAGCAGCGGGCTACTACCATCATGAACTCATTGTTCACAGCACTAACTGGGATCCCTCCAGCAAAATGTAGGCCACTGCCTACCAGTTTGTCCATCCAGGGACTTCCTGTGACCCTCTGGGTTCTGGCCCAGAAATCCTCCATATCAATGTGACCAAGTTCTGAGTCTCTTATATCCAGGTCACACTCTGCCTGGGATTCGGGCATCCTGACCCTCTGATATTTGTACTTCATTTCTTCCTCTGTGAGCTTGGCTTTGCCCTTAGACTTGGTAGGTCTCTTACTTGATGTTGACATATGTAGTTCTGAACTCAGTTGCTGATCTGCAAGAAGAAGAAGTGAAACCCAACGCAGGAAAGTCATATTAGCTATTTGATCTTCCATTAAAGCGTTGACAGAAGGAAGAGTTAGCAATTTTAAGGCCTCAGGGCGCAGGGCGCATGAACACTGCAGGTTGCAGGGTTAAATAGTATGGCACACAGAAAAGGGGTGCTGCAAGGGACAAATCAGCGCCAAAGGGCGCAGGGCGCATGGACGTCTGCAGATGACATTTTTTGTTGTTGCAAGCGGAAGTGCGCCTGCGCCATATATATGCATTTTATAACGGGCGCTGATATTTTTCATGTTACACGGGTACAGGATGCACCAAAGGGTGCAGGTTTAATGCGTGTAACATCATTTTTTCATGCGCCATAGGGGAACTTGGCACGGCGCATGGAAGGTCTGCATGACATGATGTTGCTGTAATAAGGGATGCGCCTGCGCCGTTAACAGTTTTGTACTTGGCGCAAGTAAGGTTGGTGTTGCATGGATGCAAGGTGCACCAATGGCGCAAGTTTTTGCAATGTTACACATGAGTTTGGTGCACCAAGAGGGCACAGGGTTAGCGGGTGTAACAAGCAAGGAAAGTGTGCTTTGAGGGCGCAACTATTTTTTATGCAGCAGGCATGGTGGATGCGCCGTTGGCGCGACTGTACTTCATGTTGCAAGGGTGGCGACTGCGCCAAAGAGGAAAAAAGTAGTCTATCAATTTTTAAGTCTTGTTCTTCCTCTGGAGGGGTTACATGTGTTTAAGCCTCTTCTGCAAGGTTCCTTGGATGATGAACGGGCTAAAACAAAGAGATCCAAGCGATTTTTTCAGAGGCAGAGTCCTCTTTACCAGCAGATCTGGAAAGAGGGAGAAGTGCATGGGGGAGGACAGCAAAAACAGCAAAGGGAGGTTTCATGGTTTCACAGATCTATTTAATCCAACCCCACAAACAAACAGCCAATAACCAAAACACAAAACACAAGAGCAATAAGGACCACTTACCAGGAATATATATAATGTGAGAGGTGAAACTGGGTCCACGACGTGATACGAGAACGACAGGCATGCTGACAGGTGCAGAGGGAAAAGAATAATCACGTGTTTTCTGACTGGTGAAAGTGACAGGGCGGATGCACCTATATATAGGCAAAGTTGTAATAAATGTGCCAACCACTTTTTGAAGTGGCGCATTGAAATGCCTGTCGACACTGGAAAGCTTGCGCCCTTTGGCGCATCAAAACACATGTTAACACGAAGTTATGTGCGCCCTTGGCGCACCAAAAGTGCTGTCAACATGGAAATACGTGCACCCTTGGCACACCAAAACGCGGCGCAACAAAATATTGTTGACACGAAGGCGCATGCGCCTTGGCGCATGCAAGAAAGGCGCAACATGGTGAGGTGCACCAAAATGTGTGTCGACACTTCAAACCGTGTGCCAAAGGAATTAAAGGGGGCGCATGCTTACCCTATGTTGCATAGACATTAGGTGCGCCCAACCAAAAAGACCAAAAATGGCTAAGTTCGGAAAACCAGATTTCCCGGGAAAGGGTTTTGCAACGTTCCGAACACAGAGGGGTCCCTGACGAGGGACCAGAACAAAAATTTGGTATGGTTACCCGTAAAATTACCCTTGCCAATTTTACGGGATAACAGCTGGCTCTTTCTAGGGACTATCTCTGAACGGAAATCAGGGGTAGAGAATCCCAGATCTACATGTGCCTATCCATTGGGTAACAGAGTCAAAAACAAGGGCGACCGAAAAGGGAAACACACAACCAACAAAAGCAAACACACGACAAAAACAAACACACAACTGAAGTAAACTGTACAAAGAAGAGAGCAAGCTCTACTTCCTGAAGATTTTCAGATGCTGCCCGCTATAGGGAAGCGGGAGTCCAGTTCCATCTGGATACGAGAGATAGAAAGTATTCTCTCCATTGAGCTGCTTGATCTTGAAAGGCCCTCTCCACAGGGAATCAAATTTTCCGTGCATGCCCTTTGGCTCTCTTCGTTTGTCCCACAAAAGGATGAGGTCTCCCACCTGGAAATTTCTTTGCTTAGCTTTTTTATCGAACAATATTTTTACCTGATTCTGATGCTCGGTGATCCTGTCGACCACTCTTACTCTCTTTTCTTCGAGCTCTGCTAGATACATGATCCTCTTTTCAAGGGAATTTTGGAAAGTCTCATCTTCGATTGCTCAGGCCAAGCGCAGAGCAGGGAGTTCCGTAGAAATGGGAAGCTCAGCATCGGTGCCATATAACACTTGAAAAGGTGACATGCCGAGAGACCTCTTGGGAGTGATGCGGTCTGCCCACAAAGTGTCATATAATGACTTGTGCCACATTCGTTGATTCTCATCCACTAGCTTTCGTATGATGGTTACTAAGTTTTTATTACTGGATTCTGCCTGACCATTTCCCTGAGGGTAATAATCTGAGGCATGAGCCAAAGTTATTCCGTATTCATAGAAAAAACTAATAACTTCCCATGAAGAGAAGTTGGAAGCATTATCAGCAACAATCTTGTTCGGAACGCCAAACCTGACAATAATATTCTCTTTGATGAAGTTGCAAATGACCTCGGAAGTGGCATGTTTAACAGGTATGGCTTCCACCCACTTGGTGAAGTAATCTGTTGCTGTTAGGACATAACTATGTCCGGCACTTGATTGGGGATTGAGTGCACCAATAAAATCAATTCCCCACTACTTGAATGGTTCGTCGACAATGACCGGCCTGAGGGGAAAAGCAGCCAATTTGGGCTTGCCGACAAACTGCTGGCAAGGTTCACACTTTGCTACCCAGGTAGCTGTATCTTGGAAAAGCGTCGGCCAATAATACCTGGCCCGGATGATCTTGTGCGCTGTCACGGAAGAGGAGAAATGGCCTCCACAGGCCGAATCATGAAAACTCTCAAGTAACTTCACTTGTTGTGGCTTGTCAACACATCGCAAGAAGATGCCATCTATTCCACGTTTGTATAAACCGTCATCCCAGATGATATATCTGGCTGCTCTGAGCTTTATAGCACGCTTCTCCTTTGTAGTCAGATGGGATGGGCATTCGCCATAGGTGAGAAAGAAAGCAATATCGGAATACCACTCATCGCTGGTTGCGACAAATAGGACCATCGGTGGTGAATCGGTTTTCTCCAGCTGGCTTTGTGCTCCATTGGTGCAATCATCCTTTTCCTCAGGGTCTTCTGAATCTTTGTTTTCAGCCATAAGCTGACATAGGCCCTTGCCTCTTACCAGCTTGGTTGGTTTTATATCTAGATCATACTCCTGGACTTTTGCAATCCAATTCCCCCGCAAGCTTCCTAACTCCTGTTGAGTTAAAATTGACTTGACTGCCGTGTCAGGGACTAGCACCACTGTATGAGAGTTTAAAATGTAATACCTGAAGTTCTTGACTACTTTGACAATGGCTAAAGGCATGCTTTTCCAACTGAGACATTTTTAATTCGTGAGGCTTGAGAGGAGAGCTCATAAATGCAATCGGGGATTCAACATTTTGGGAATTCCTTTGCATTAGGATGGCCGATACAGTATGCTCAGATGCATAGCTATACATGATAAAATCCTTGGAGAAATTAGGACATACCAGGACTGGTGCGTGAGCAACAGAGGCTTTTATTTCCTCAAACGACTTCTTCCCTTCTTCACTCCATCGGAAAGTTGGTGACCCTTTCATCATGTCTAATATATGACGAGTCTTTTCAGCAAAGTCGGGAACAAAGCGCCTGAGAAAATTCACCTTTCCGAAGAAAGAGTGAACGCCAGTCTTGCTTGTAGGTAAAGTAAGGCTCTGAATAGCCTTAACTCTTTCGGTATCTATCTTTGTCCCTTCTTTGCTAACAACATGTCCCAGCAATTTTCCTTCTGTGACTCCGAAAACAGACTTTTTCGGGTTCAGGGAGATCCCGTGCTCTCGGCATCTAATCAATACTTGCTCCAAATGATCACAATGATCATTTCACTGTTTGGAGAACACAGTTAAGTCATCTAAGTAGACTACGATGACCTTCCCCATCATACCTTTGAACGCAAGGTCCATGGCCCGCTGGAAAGTGGCACCAACATTGGTCAGGCCAAAAGGCATCCTGCTGTAGGCAAACGTACCCCAGGGAGTAGTGAATGCTGTTTTAAATTGGTCTTCAGGTGAGACTTCAATCTGATTGTAGCCTGAAAAACCATCAAGCATGGACAACATTTCTGATCCAGTTACTGCTTGCAGAACCTGGTCCATTATGGGAAGCGGGTAGTTGTCCTTCAGGGACGCCTGATTCAGGTTGTGAAAATCTACACATATGCGTATCTCGCCATTCTTCTTGCACACTGGCACAATGTTTGCCACCCAAGTACTGTGATGGATAGGAAAAATAATCCGTGCGTCCAGCATTTTCTGAATTTCAGCCTGGATAGTACCTGAGATCTTAGGGTTATAGTGTCTCTGCTTCTGGCGAAAAGGTTTGACGTCTTCTTTCAATGGGATATCATGCTGGATGTCCTTCGGCTTGAAAGACTTTAGATAAGTGTAGGACCATGCCAATACATCCATGTATTTCTTCAGCAGTTTGAAAAACTTCCGCTTCTCTTCAGGTGTGCAACATTTTCCAATGTTCACAAACTGCGGATGTTCTACCGAACCTAAATTGACCGGTTCGGTTTCTGGGGAGGAATTAGGATCATCTTGTCTTTTCTTTTTAACAAAGCGATCATGCCTATCGAACAACCGCTCTAGGGAGACCAGGCCTTTTGGGATTTTATTTCCTTTGAGCTGACATATGTCGTCTCCTCCTTTCGATTCTTCATTTTGATCGGTAACTGATTCACGGCATGCAGAAGTGGATCCTTCAAAATGAAGTTCACTAAAATTTTCCACCTTTTCTAGAAAGGCAATGAGTTGATTGTCATTGTTGAATACTTGCCAATGCTGAGAATTGTCTGGCACGCTTGGGCGGAAAACCACCTCAATGGTATATTTGTCTGTTTTCAAACCTGGGTGAGGGAGCATGAGGGATGCTGAAACGGCCAATGAATCGGCCATGTCATTCTGAGCTCTTGGGATGGCTTTTATTGAAAAAGCATCAAACTCCTCGATGTTGTCCCACACCGCATTGCGGTAATGTCTGAGCCTTTCATTCTTCACTTGGTATATCCTCTTAACTTGATTTACGACCAGCTCTGCATCACCTTGTACCTTAAGATTCTTGATCCCTCTTTCCTTCGTGGCTTGCATGCCAAGTAGCAGGGATTCATACTCAGCAGTATTATTCGTGTTGAAAAACTGTAACTTGAAAGAGAGAGGAATAATCTCTTCTTCGGGAGATATAAGCACAACACCAGCGCCACACCCACTAGTCGCGCAGCTGCCATCAAACTGCAAAGTCCAGATCTTGTTAAGATCCCCTTCTTGGACGAGGACATCCATATTGTCAGACTCGGTAGACAAGAAATAGTTTCCCATCCCTGATGATTCGAAGAGAATTTGGGCTTTGGGGTCATCGGAGTTAGTAACCAGGTACTTCTTTTGCGATTCAGGCTCCAATGTTTACATTACACCTTTGACAGGGATTCTAGCCTTAGACCAGTCCATATGAATCTCCCCACCAACTTCACTACAAAAACTCCTTCCTAGCAGAATTCCGTATGCTGCTGGAATATCAGCAACAAGGATGGTCATCTTTACTCTTTTCTCTGGGAACGCTGCAAATGAAAACTGTGCGTCTTTGATTTGACCAATCAACGGAACCTGCTTGGTTTCCAAGGAATAACATCTGCCAAAAGGCTTGGTAAGGGTGAGGCCCAGAGCATGGGTGACTTTTGCCGGCATGACATTATCGGAAGCTCCAGAATCAATTATGCAGTTGCTTAGTTTGTGGCCATTGATTAGGAGGGAGAGGTAGAAAGGTTCTATCTTTCCTGATGCAGAAGTTGAGGCAAAATTTATGCGGGATGAAGGAGGGGTGGAAAGGATTCCTTTTGGGGAAACCTGATTAGTTATGACAACCTGACTTTGGATGTATTCAGTCAACCTTACAAGTTGTTCGGAGGTTTGACTGAAGGTACTCGACTTTGGACATTTGAATCTTGGTCTTTTTAGCGTGGTCAATTATGTCAAATGTGGCCAAGGGTTGTGTTGATGGAGGAATGAGTCCTTCATTTCACAATGGTAGGGTAAAGTTACTGGTCTTCATAGGAATATGAAGAAGGCTGATTTGGAGGAGAGATAGGAGGAAAATATTTCTTCGTAAAAGACTTAACAGGGGGTTGAGCAGGAAGAGGATTACCTCTTTTAGTAATAGTTGGGGGCATGGATGACGTAGCCTTCTCTTTCTGCACATTGGCAGTGACCTCTGCTTCTTTTCCTTACGAACGGGTAAAAACAACATATGATTGTCCGCTTGCATATCCTTGGGTACCCTCTTCTTTGTCAGATTCTTCCTCATCAAATTCCATATACCTGATAGTAGATTCGCCAGTCGGTTCACCGACATCTTGATCATCTTCACCTTGAGACGAAGGTTCTTCATAATTTTTCTCTTCTTCTTCGATTTCGGCTAAAGCGTTGACTGGAGGAGCCTCAAGCGCCAACCGCAGAGCAGTTGCAAGCAAGCGCAGCCTTTGTGGAACATTGTTGGAAATGAAATTCCTCCGTGGGATATCCCGGTATGCGGAACTGGGGGAAGCTTGGGCTAACTACTTCTTTAATGCGAGTAAGTCATTCACCATCTTTTGAAATGCCAGATCAGACGAAGTAGTGGGAGAAGGGCCCGAAGATTTAAGCTTGGATGATTCCCTTTTTAATTCGCCAGATATTAGCAAGTTATCTTCGATTCGGATGGCTAGCAGCCTGGTGAGAATCAAGGTAGCTACTTGTTCTTGCAGGAGTAAGAAAATTACTTTCAAGCTCATAGCATTTACGAAGAAACACGTCTGATTTTCCGGTGTTGGAAGCATGGCAACAGGCACACGGTTGATTAATGCATTGAACCTAGTGATAAAATCACACATGGTCTCATTAGCCTTCTTCTTTAGGTGAGTGATCTGTGATAAAAATGAAAATGTATCTCCCAAAGGATTGTACCTATCTTCACAAGCATCCCGTAAGGTGGCCCAACTGGTAATAGATCCGGCCGGCAAATGCAGAAACCATTCTGCTACGGGCCCTTGTAAAGTTTCCAAAAAAAGGTGAACCGACACATCTTCATGGGTCACATATAGGATAATGCATGACATGATGAATGCAGATATATGTGAATCTGTGCTTTGGTTTCCGCTCCCATCAAATTTGAGAAAATTCTTTCGGTTTCCATGTAGAAGTGCGTGAACAGGATGTGGCAAAGCCAGGGGGCACATAGCATTTCCCCATGGTACTGCCATCTGGACGGGAGGAAAAAGGATGCAGGATAGAAGTATAGTCCCACTGAGAAGCAGAGGCATTGCAAAGGGATATGGAGGATCCTTGTGAAAACCGGTTCTTTCGTGGAGGTGAGGCACTTCTGGCTGACCGATCAGCTGAACTCAGTGATGAAAAGCACAACCGGTGTTATACTGAAGTTATGCCTTTGAAGCAGGTCGAAGGTAAGATCAACTTCTCCACGAGCTCTCCTGCTACGAGTAAATGGTTCACCTGTCAGTGTACCTTCAAGATCTACAATATTTTGAAGCAAATTTAAAAAACTCTTTTTGGTTGTACTTGCTGATTTTCTGATTTTTCTGACAAAAACCAGCAGCATTTACTTTTCTAAATATTTAAATTTTATCCCTCTTTTGAAAACCGATTACGGTTTAATGACAAAGAACAATGAGGATAAAACAATGGTAAAGCTTAGTAAGCTGATTTTTGAATCTAGAGCCGACTTTTCAAAGAGTTTGAAAATTTTGGTAAACTGTCAAAAACTTAGATCTACAGAAAAATACAGATTTTTATAAAAACTCAGCGAACTAAAGATCTCCAACTAGGTCAGATCTATGGATCTCAAAAAAAAAAATTCAGTTTGGGTCACTTTTGCAAAAAATTTAGATTTTGAACAAAAGTTAAAATTTGCAAACAGGTAATGATTTTTCTGATTTTTACTGATTTTCTATCATACCACCATCATAGATCCGATAGATCTGTTCAATCCCCAGTAGAGTCACCAAAAACTGTTGGTTTGAAAATCTGTCGAATGGACAGATCTATGGATAAACGAGCCAACAGTGTTCAGGGCATAGCCCCTCTTTGAGTCAACAAAGCGAAACTGGTTTATTGCTATTCTACCAGCAGGAATCTTGTGCAAGTCTCACAATATTCTGCCTTCAGGGGTTGGGATCTCATCCTAGTAGATTAGTTTCGACGAAGAACAAAAAGGAATGAAGAAAGGAAGATGGATCTGAAGGGAGAAAAGAAATGAATTCCAAAGTAGAAAGGTCAGAGGGTCTATGTTTTGGGCTAGTAGTAAACAGAGCCGAACCTACTTGCATAGACGGACAAAGCAATACTGATGAATAAATGACAAAAAAGTAGAGATAGATCCAACAGAATAAATGCATAGGAGTCTGACATAAGAAAGATCAACATGCCCGTTGTAAGAACATATGTCAGAACAAAGTCTCAGAGATTGTGCTATTAATATTTTCTTCTGTTACAAAAAGTACAAAAGCGCTTGATCTTCTCACATTCTATTTTTCATCTAAAAAATATCCACCTCCTTGAAGTACCAACAAGTATTCAAGTATATATGGAAGGAAAGAAGAAAAGAAGACGGGAAGCAAACCAACCACTTAATTACAAAAATATCTTACAAGAGATTCCAAAGTCATTAGTGTGACTTTTTGACAACTTTCTGGATGACATCATCCCATGGTGCAACATGGAAGTTTTGAGGCCATCCTTTGTGTCAACACACTTTTTATAATTACAAGGGGAGAAGTCGGGATTAAGGAAACTATTCAGCGTCGTCCCGCGGCTGAAAGGGGGTATCTTGCGTTTTGCTGCTCAGGTGACAGGCCTGTGGAACTGGGCACTGTATTCTCATGAACTTGTTGATCATGGGTTGAAGTTGATCCTGTGATGAAGGGATGCCTTGTGTCGATCACTGATAGCTTCGCAAGTCTCCCGCTCATCTATGAGCTTTTCTGGGAGTTTGGAATGATCTATTTTCTGCCTCTATCAGGTACCTAATGAAGTCACGACACACCCAGTAGGTCCTTGATGGATTCGGCACCAAAAGTGACCGACTGGTCACCAGCTCCTGCGAATTCGTCTCCTTGACGGTGCGAACTAGTTTCATCCACCTTTCTTAAGGCGAAAGAAGGAGTGAGCAAGCTTGGAGACATGCTCAGGACAATCTGATCCATCTGATGCATTGCATCCATGGACTTCCTTGTGACCTTCCTGAGTTCTGGCCCAGAAATTCCTCCATATCAATGTGACCCAAGTTCTGAGTCTCTGATATCTAGGTCGCATTCAGCCTGGGAGTCAGGCATTCTGACTCTCTGATACTTATATTTCATCTCTTCTTCTGTAAGTTTGGCCTTGCCTTTGGACTTGGGTATAGGTCTCCTGCTTGATGTAGAAATATGTATTCTTTCGAGCTTACTTGTTGATCTGCAAGACGAAGAAGAAGCGAGACCCAATCGCAAGAAAGGTTGTATTAGCCATTTGATATTCCATTGAAGCGATGATCAGAAGAGAAGAGTTAGTGATTTTGAGGCCTCAGGGCATAGGGCGCATGAATAGCTGCAGCTTACAGGGCTAAATAGGTAAGGCACACAGAAAAGGGGTGTTGCAAGGGTTAAATTAGCGCCAAAGAGCGCATGGCACATGAACGCTGCAGATGGTATATTTTGCAAAGTTGCAAGCATGAAGATTTGGGTGCTGCGAAAGAGACAAGCATTGCGCCACAGGCACATGAGATTGTTCATGTTGCATGGGTAAATGGGCGCGCCAAAGGCGCATGTATCTTTAATGCGCGTAACATGAACTTTTTCATGCGCCACAAGGTAACTTGGCGTGGCGCATGGAGGGTTTACATGACATAATGTTTTTGCGACGAGGAAAAGCACCTGCGCCATTTATAACTTCATACTTGGCGTAGATTAAGCTCGTGTTGTTGCATGGATGCAAGGATGCGCCAAAGGGGCACATGTATATGCGATGTAACACGGAAGGTAGGTGCGCCAAAGAGGGCGCAGGGTTAGCACTTGCAGCATGTGATGGAAAGCGCACTTTGAGGGCGTAACTAGGTTCTTGATGCAACAGGCATGCTGGGTGCGTCATTGGCACGGATTATGACTTCATGTTGCAAGAAGTGACAGACTGCGCTAAAGAGGAAAAAGAGCTGTCTTTTGATGTTTTAAGACGCGTTCAATGCGCTCAAAGAGAAAAACAGAGTTTTACATGTGTTTTAGTCTCTCTCTGCATCTTTTCTTTTTCCAAGATCATTTGGGCTAAATACAAATGAGTTCAACCAAAAGGGGGTTAAATCATGCTTTTCCAGAGACAGACTCCTCTTTACCAACAGATCTAGAAAGAGGGAGAAGTGCATGGGGGAGGATGACAAAAGTCAGCAAAGGGGGAGGTTAGATCAAAATTTCACAGATCTATTCCAAACTACAACCAGACCACCAGCAAACAACCAGAGAACCAAAAACGTAAAACGCACAAAAGCAGATAAGAACCCCTTACCTGGAATAAATAGTATAATGTGAGACTGTGCACACTGGGTCCACAACGCGATACGACAACGACAGGACAGGTGCTGATAGGCTGCAGAGGGAATAGAATAATCACATGTTTTGCGTCTAGAGATAAGTGACAAGGTGACGACGTGCAACTATATATATTTATATGACTCAGCAATAAATGTGCCAACCAACTTTGTAAAGTGGTTGCATCAAAACGTCTCTGTCAACATCAAAAAACATGTGCCCTTTGGCGCACCAAAACACATGTTACACACGATAGTGTATACACATGCCCTGTTGCGCACCGGAAGAGTGCTGTCGACATAGTGATTACGCGTGCCTTAGGCACACCGAAAATGAGGCGCAACAAAAGGAGTTGCTGACAAGAAGGCGCATGCGCCACGGCGCACGCAGGGAAGACTCAACATGGTCAAGGTGCACCAAAAGGAGTGTTGACACAATCAAACCATACGTGCCAAAGGAATTAGAGGGGGCACATGCAAAAATCTATGTTACACCGACAATTCCAGGTGCGCCCAACCAAAAAGACCAAAAAATGGCTAAGTTCGGAAAACCAGATTTCTCGGAAAAGGGTTTTTTGCAACGTTCTGAATGCGAAGGGACCCCTAATGAGGGATCGAGAACAAAAATTTTGGTATGGTTATCGGTAAAAATTACCCTTGTCAATTTTATGGGATAACAAGGTGGATCTAAAATGTCTCTACCATTGCATGCATGGCATCACCAAAATGTATTCTCATCCTATGGGATCCATTTAAGCTTCAAGCGTTTATCGCCAGTTGTGCTCAATAGTTCTAACTGACTGAACCCATTAATGGGCTCTCAAATCTAAGGACAGCTCCAGAGTATATTTTCTTAATGGAGTGGGCCAAATCCATAGCTAGATGTGCATATTCGTGACTAATTATCCTTCTATAATAAAGAATTATTCTATTGGTTATTCTCATTCTGATGGCAGATCCAAGTATCATGAAATGTTATTATAGGTGCCATGTAGTGAATCTTATCAAGATCTTAACAATGGTGACACAAGAGATCACATCGAGGGCTTCAGATCAGAAGATCTTTGAAGGCTCACAGAATGGAACTATGATGTTGCTCAGGATGCATTCACCCATGTAATTCAACTCATGGTCGTGGAACAAAATTGAGTAAGTGTCGTTCTTACTCAATTCTCACATAGGAGTCGATGCAGCCTTAGCAGATACTGCATACTATGATTGCTAAGGTTGTAGAGAACTCGAAGTTGTAAACCTGAACTTTCTTCAAACATCATTCAAGATGACCACAGAGTCCACTAATCTACTGGATTTATCTCAGACCAAAATCTTAGAAACCTCCCATATATATCCATAGGATTCTTATTCTTCTTTACATAGGTTAAATCCACTTAGGGAAACAATGTTTTTTCAGAAGTTTCCTTAATTACGGTCAACAACCATTTTTCCTTCATGGGAAAATTGGAGCTTTTTTATTTTCCTGCTGGCATGGTGAATATAATGATTAGGTTTTCAAGCTATTTTGTTACTTAAACCCAAACTTGAGTCATTTCACTAAAGCATGAGGATCTAAAATTTTGGGTGTGTCAATATTTGATCAAACCCTAAGTGAGGATGACATGTTAGATAACACAGCCGTCTAGTGTTGGATTGGGATCATGAAACCTACGTTGGTGAAGTCCATTAAGAACAGAGGTTGTATGGTCCCCCATCAATAAGGACCTATGGGTCTTCCGGACCTTAACGATGCTAGGGGACACAAAAAGAAAGTTGGAATGTAATTTACCGATTTTGCAAGTGTTCATAGCCGACATCATGTGTCATTTATAGATCTCAAGAAGAATAAAGTCTGCATTTAAACGAGTAAGGTCTTAACATTACACATTTATATGAAAGAATCACCAAAATTTAGTAAGCTTTACCTTAAACCCATTTTGCCCATAATTGATTAATGAAGAGGTGAGTCCGACCATAATTTTGAACAGTAGAAAATCATATCATGAAACCAAGGTTGGTGGGAAAATGATTTTTTATGTCAAAAGTGTCGAATATGAATCATAACCAAACGTACTTTCCACTTGGTATTAGATTCAAATAATGCAAAAGGTGATAACTGTTAAGGTGGCATAAACTTATACGATATGTTATCATAGGTGGCCAAATGTATTATGGTGCCTTTTAAAAAAAAAGTGTCCCTTATGTAATTTCAAAGACTGCAATAATGTGCTAAGTCTACAAATGTTGTGATACCAAACCAAAATGGAAATCTAGTGGTCAAGTGCAAAGGTGGTCCCCACTAGCAGAAAGTGTCTGGAGAGGACTCAAAATCATTGTTATGAATTGGGATTGCAAGAAGACAGAACAAGTGTCATGATTTAGAAACAAAGGTGTGGTCCCAATCACTATAGTTATGTGGATGAATATATATGGGAAAGTATTGTAATCTTACGTGGGTTTAAATATAATGTGACTCACAAATAGTAGGTTTGCAATGCCTAGAATAAAAGGAGAGATCAATAAAAAGACAAAATCTATATGCACTAGGAGGAGACTTGCTCATCAAGCAAAATTCTAAATTATGGGTAGTACAAATTATACATCGAGTGAGTTTTCCTTGGACATATTTGTAGATGTCTACTTCAGTCCAAAGCTAATATGTGACCATTACCTATTAATGCCTCTTTGTACCTATTTTGCTTTATATGATTACTTTATTTAATAGAAATAGGATGCACGGGTGAGTACAACCTTAGTCTTTTTTTAGGAAGGGTGGGGTGAATCAATTTTGCTGTATATTATGTGCCTTGGCAAAGCACAAAGGAGGAATTTTTAGATACAGGAGTGCTGAAGCAATTTTCTACCAGTTTTGCCCTTTGAATGTGAAGTATTTTTTGCCTTTCCAATTATTTGCAGTCTTGTGTATGTTTCCATTAATCTTGTGAATGTTGAATTCCCTAATTAATCATCTTACCCTGTTATAAATTCAGTAATTTATGCATGATATTAATGTGTATGTGTAACTTAGCAGTATTGTTGTGATTCTGTCCCTTAATACATCAAAGTGTTTACCCTTAATTAGCTTCAGAAAATTGTTGGCATGTGTATCAGAAAATCATTCTATATCAATTGTGCATGTACTCAGTCAAAAACCTCATACAAGTTTGGTGTATCACCTTAGTTTTAATTTCATTTTATAGTCATCTTTTACCCTTAAACCCCATAAAATTAGTTTGGGATACATCAATAAGGAACCGGTATTGATACCAGAGACTCACCTCAAAATAGGTATACCCATAGACCTGAGGTGTTTAGTTTGGAAAATTAACTTTATGAGATAATTTAAGAGAATACAATTCTTATAATTTGGTAGAATTCAATTGCTTTACAATTTGATGGAAATGCGATGGGAGTATAAATGCTTCACTTATCTCATTTCTGTGTTATTTTTCCACTTTGCTACCTTCCTGTACCTGCTCCCTGCCTCTACTTGTCATCATTTTTTGCCAAAAAGAAATGTTTTAGATTATTAATAAATGATTTATTTTTATCATCTAACTTCTTTACAATAACCAAGATAACAACTCTCAATCACATTAATTCAATGTTACAGCCTTCCATATATTTCTTCCCTACACCTATAACCTTTGCTTCACTAATCTCCTTTTTGTGTTATTTTTTCTCTATGTTACCTTGTTGTACATGCTCCCTATCATTACTTGTCATCACTTTTTGTCCAAAAAATGTTTTTAATTATTAATAAATGATGCTCATTTTTTAATCTTCTAACTTCCTTACAAGAACCAAGATAGCAATTCTCAATCACATTGATATGATGCTTCAACCCTCAATTGCTTTGTTTTCTTCCTAATAATAAATTTTCTTCCCATGAAATTGGTAAAATATAAATAGAATGATAATTACACCTAAAGGTGTTTTCTCAGTTAAAAGCATGCTCTCCCTCTGACACAATTAGATGTTGTGCCTAAATCTCGACCACCTACCTCTTGATCCTGTATCAACGACCTCCATTAAATATAGGTCATCCATGTGGCACCTATATACTGAATTGAGTTGTGTGCAAATTTTTTCGATCACACTATCTCCTACCAATATGGACACAAACATTCATCATTTTATGTTTGTTTGTCTTTGTTTTTCCTCCAACGTAGCGTGGTTGCAGCATTGATGGTTTTGAGAGATGAAGCGGTCATGGCAGTCAGAGAGTTAGAGGGCAGCGGGCTAGGCAGGTGATTAAGCTAAATGTGAATAATAAGAGCCTAATATGAATGTTATGGTAGCAATAAATAAATAAAAAGTTAAGTACATAAATAACACCCAAGCAAACTAAGCAATAAATTATGAAACCCTAGTTGCGAGGAGGAGAAAAAGGTACTTAGCTGATTCACAATAAATTCTAAAATGTACTGAGGTGTTGACCAAGTGAACAAAATGGATGGATTGTCCCACTGAGACCCAAGAAAATGTAGAACTGGAGGAACAAGATGGACAGGGGCACCCACGGGCACTACAGATTGGAAACAGACACCTATGTCTGTGAAAACAATCGAAAACCTAACATTTCAAGGGTCACAAGTTGTTTGTTTTTACTCACCTTTTACCGCTAGGAAGTCACACCAAGATTATCAAGCTCACTGGAAACCTGCAACGAAGTATAGTCCTGCAAAACCCTAAAATAGACATAAAATCCCAAAAAAGAAAGATGTAGAATGAGGGGTTGCACTATCCTCAATTGTCATAATGGCAATCTTATGACTGAGTGTTACACTACATTTCAGACCCAATGTAGTTATGTGTGTGTGAGCGGAATCGTGTCGTAGGTGGCTCTTGTGCGTGTCGCACTTAAATAGCGAGCAAGTAGCTAAATGTAAGTAAATGTAATAGATGTGTGCATGGAATAGAATAAACTCCCCTCCTATGAAGTGTGATGCATAAAACCATCCCTTGTCCCTTTTGATGGATGAGATAATGGATGCTTTGATGCTCTTTAAATAGCCTTTGGATGCAACCTTAGGTGGTGATAGATAATGTTTACTGTTTGGTCCCTTATTATGATCACATAAGTTTATATTTATATGATTCCCTTGCTTGAATTTTGTAATCAACCCCGAAAAGAAAAACTACCAAAAAGATAAGATGCTCAAATGGCTAGAAATTACCCAAAAGAGGTGAGTAAAGTACAAATAGGTTAAGAGCGCCTAGGGGGACTGGGGGCGTATGGCGCTGGCGTCTTGGCTGGGTGTTGGTGTTCAGGATGAGAAACATCGAGGTATGAAAAGGCAACACTGAGCAAGTAAGAGTGTAAGACCAAAAGTGGCAACAAAAAGTAAAGAAAGGTGGCCAAAGACATGGTTAATTAGTACCTTTCTTACTTATGAATCATATAAATAATAGTATGTGATCAAGACTAGTTACCCAAAGTGTGTGATTTTGTGTCTACATTTACCCCCACTTTATGTTGTTGAATGAAATATCAATAACATAAAGTAGATAGAGATGTGTACTTGATAACCATGTAAATCGATGGCGAGAAATGTGCCGAGAGACAAGGAAAAAGCATGGAGTGATAAAAATATGGAGAGTGGAGACTAAAGATGAGAAAGTGCAAAAAGTGATGAGATGAGGATCCTAGGGTGGAAACATATGTTGTAGATGTCATGAACATGCCTGTGTCGATGTGTGTGTTGTTGTTGATGTTGAATGATGGTTGAATACTACTCCCATATATAGATGGACCTGCAAAAGAGAAGAACAAACAAGTATTCAAATACACATGTACATCTATAAAAAGCATGTAAAAAGGTATGTAAAAACATTGAAAAATGTGAAAAAGGAACATGTGCACCTGATCTGTGATGAGGTAAGAGTGTAGAAAAGGATCCTGTAAGTGTTGTTGACACACGAGTTTTTTCGGGTGATCTCACGCCAGTGAAATGGAAGAAGTGTAGGGAGAATAGTCTGGTGTCATCCTCCAACCTTTAACTATTTCCCACGAATGTAGAACACCACTACAGATGGTGTGTAAAAATCTGATCCATTTCGAACAGTTCTGATCCAATGCGAAGGTAGAAAAAATAGTGTCATGCATGCATGTCGAGTGCTAAGGATTGTGTGCCCTATAAAATTTGCCATGTAAAACTATCAAAAACTATGTTGAACTGACAAATGTCGTGTAACTGCCCCGTGGTCACAGGCGTTCAGGAAGGATCAGGGGCGCCCAGGACACTACTTTCTAGTCTAGGTGCTAGTGTCTGTGTTATGTAAAGGACTCAAGTATGATTATGAGCCTTGTCTGACGCTGATAATTATGTTGTACCGGTACTATGTTGTGTTGAATTATGATTGTAAACCATTGTATTGGGTGATTGATTCACCCAAATGATGACCCCCCTTGTTTGGGGTGCATGCGACGTCACTAAAGGAGTATGCGGCCCAAAGGAGGAAGTACCTCAGTGCTAAAATTGTTCCCTGCAGGAGGAAGGGAATGTGCTTGGTAGAAACTAAGGCATGCACAAACAAAGTGGCTAAGAGACAAGTGTTAGTACAAGCAAAGAAAAACACACATTTAAAATGTACGCTAATAGACAATGTGTAACCTAAGATGCAAGAAGACAATATAGACCATGAAAAGTGGGTCGCAAACATGGGACACCACTCACGATGTCACAAGACAATTAAGGTGACTAAGCAAAAAACATACAAGTGTACACACACGACAAAGGGCAAAGCCTGCAAACAGTGACAAACAATGTAACATACAATCACGAAAGCAAATAAGTTTGTAAAACAAATGTTGCACATGAAACACTCATTAACATGTTAGAAAGATAAAAAAAGTATGTCAAAAGTATGTATAATCTGATATAGTAATGTGTTATGAAACAAAATGAAACAATAACACTTGTATTGTACGAAAGTTGATGCCCCCAGGAGCCGCTATGGGACTGGTAATAGGTATTGTGCCAAGCATACATGTTGTGTGTAATAGATCTGTATAATTTACAATCACAACTAGAAAGGAAAGTGAACTTGCATGTGTGTATGATAATGATAATGACATGCAAGATATCTATCTAGCATGTGTAAAAAGTGTACATGTAGCAAGTAAATGTAAGCAAGATTAAATGCGACCAAGATATGCAGTATGTTGTGGATAGATGGAATGGAATGAAATGCATAGTGAGTGTGATAGGGGTTGTGTGCCCCCCGAGTGAGTGTGAATGGAATTGTATGCAGTGAGGCTCATTTATTTATGCCCCCTCAACATTCAAGAATGAACCGTAAATGAGAGTGCATCATTGGGAAATGGTCTGAACTGTGTGTACCAGAATGATATGATCGTGAAAGTGTAAAGAATAGAGTGTAAATGCATGAGGGCGTGAATGTTGACATTTTTTGCACCCCGTGCGAAAAGGTCAACTCGAAACTTTTAAGTTTATCAGATTGGTCGGGTTACAAGTTTGACTATGTTTGGGACAGCCATCTCGAAAGAGGATATATATTTTAATTGTTTGGTTTTGGACAGTCTTGGAAGTCACATTTGGATCAAAACTACAACTCGGGTGCAGTTACAGAATGTCATGCCTCATACATGTAGCCATTCCATTTGTTACCCTCGTTAGAACTGTGCAACAACCGTAAAATACCATTGCAAGTCCCTGAGGAAGGCAGGAAGGGCAACATGTATCAGACATTATGTTCTGAAGATGCAAACAAGTTGCAGGTTTGAAGCATGGAAAAGGTAGTTTTACAAACAGTTTGCATTTTCAATGAGCATTGAAAAGGTACATTCGATTTTAATTTATTTCCATGATTAAGTGAATTATTTAAGTGTTTTGAGTTGTATAAGTTCATTATTATCCATACAAATGGAGAAAGTACATAAAAGAAAGACATACATCTCATTATATGAAAATAGTACATTTATTCATATGGAATAACAATACAGTGAACCCACACAAGCCATGGGAATAACTCTAATGCAAGTGCATGAAATCAAAGTATATGTATTTAAAGCTATGAACAAAAGAAAAAGGGAAATCCATCATTCCCTGATTGGATGGATTTTCCCGGTCATTCGGTTTCAACTTTCTCTTCCTGCTCTCCTTTTTCGTTCTCGGCAGGTGCCTGAAGAGTGAAACAACATTATGTTAGAGCTCTGGATTACACCATTCTCTTGCATTCATAGTTTTAGTTAAATAAACTTTCATGAACATGAACGTGAAATCAGACATTACAGAAATGAATAAATGCAGAATGTCAACCTCAGAAAAGATGCCATGAGAAGAATTCAGTAACAGGCAAATAACAATGCTTCATAATGATCCATATTTTGGAACCATACAGATTTTTTTAGGATTACAGATGCATTTCATGAAAAGAAAGCTAAGGAACATCTATACAGGAGGGAGATCATCATTCATGTAAAGACAGGTACAATATTGTTCGAGTAATTTAATGATTGACAAAATAAACATATGAAGGATACAACTGAAAATCACATGATGAACTTAAAAAAATACATTCAGCAGAAGTACAAATATCTTAAGTTGTTTTCTTCTCAAGAAATACAAATATGAGTATAGTTCCAGAAAAGACTTAAGAAATTCCACTTCAGATTAAAAATTCAGATGCAAGTTACAGAGTGCAAGTTTCAGGTTGAATTGTTCTGATCACAAAGCAGTCAAGGGATGGTCCTACAGGTACAACCAAGAAATCAGAAGGGCCTCTAGTACAGGTTCATATCAAACTCTAAAGGTACAGTTCCCCTATTGTACTAGGATTTCCTTATTATATGAAATGTCTGCCTCTGTATTCAGAGAGAAAGTTTCTATCAAAAAAAGTAAGTCCACCCTATGAAGCCAACAAAAGTGTAGATCTACAACTTGCAAAAGGAAACCATGAAGAGAACACCAACTTCTTGCATCATAATTACCAGCACAAGGTGTAGAAGTATAATTTATTTTCATATACAGGTCAAATTTCAAGAAAAACAAACAAATTTTCACTTTCAGAAATGGTTTTCAACATACTTTTTCAGACTTTACATGTTACGTTTGAGCCATCCTGGTAAAATTGAAGCAATGTATACAGTCAGCTTAAGAATTCAGATGCTGAGATATCAAAAGCAGAGTTCATTTAAAGATCCATGTCTTAAATTTATTTTACTTACAATAGTATATATGCACAAACTTTACATCTATTATGAAAGACAAAGTGACATATTGCAGTTTAGAAATAACTCCTCAGTGCATTCAAAGTACAGGACAACGTAAAAGATGCTCTGGAAGTACATAATCAAAGTGTGTAGGTACAAATAATTTGTGTTAATTGTCATCATGGCAGAGTGAACAAGTCAAGCTACAAATCACATATTGATAGAAACTTCCAACATAAAGAATCAAGATTTACATTCTAATGGAAGTACATATTTATAACAGATACTTCAAATTTCAAATAAAATTGCTTGGAGATGTAGATTTCCAGAATGCATATTCATATATGACACCCATTCGTCAGGATAAAAGGTTTAAATGTTAAATATGAAATTATGTTGCAAAGTTTCCATCAACTACAAGAAAGCTCAAATGATAAAACAATTTAGTATTGCTACTATGAACTGTCAAATTGAAAAGGTACATAGGCTCTCAAAAGAACAAGAAATAGGTACAAATATGTATGTAAAAATATGCACTTCAAATTATACTCCCAGTAAAGTTTCATTCATCCAGTGAGAAATACACTTCCAATCATCAAGGTGATAGGATTTCAGAGCACACATTATAGCCTAACAGTTGAAGAATTAAATTTCAAGATAATCTTACAAAGTACATCCATTCAATTTTATAAAGTAATGCAAGATGTACAGGTGAGTAAGATGGTTTTGTACATGCACAATTATAGTTCCACATGTAGCAACTGAGGAATTTCATATTAATACAATTCAGTTTTCAATGGACTATACAGTTAAGTAACATCAAACAAGCTAAGTGCAACGTTGAAGATGAATGGTTTTTTATAAGTACATGATTATGAACCAAGGAAATCATTCAGGAAGAAAAAGGAGACAATGCAAATGAAGACTATGTGCCTTAACTTCAAGAGCTATATATTTGATCCTGGACAATATTTTGAAAATGAAAGCACTCATGAGAAAACATAGATTGAAACTTTGAGATCAGGTATAAAAGTTTCATGGGAATAGACATTTTCTTTAATGGTTTCCAAATGCTTGAAATGTAGACTAAGCTATTCAAGATACACAAGCTTGTGAGTCACCAACAAGGTCATTTTAGATAAACATGAAGTGTAAATAAAGCAAAGATTGAAAATGATGCGTGCACAAGCCCAGAACCAAATAATGACTGGAAATGAAATATGAGAAACATAGGTTCACAAATACACACCTAGGTGTATCCTATCTGGGTGTATTTTTAGAGTAAAATAATAAATACCCAGATCTGGGTCACCAAAAAGCAAAATAAAAGTAATGCATAGTTTGAATAAAGTATTAATCTCACAGATATGTGCAAATGATGAGCTCATTTCCGAGATTGCATAGTCCAATCTGGGTTACAAAAATAACGGAATGTGGCACATAGATAAATTTGGGCATATATGTAAGTGGGTAGAGTTATGAACTAGAACATAAAGCAGATAATTCTAAAGATGGAGGTGTTACTTCTGGAAAACACACGGTGAGCCATTGATAATCAGGAGGCATCAAATTACAAGTCCAAGTGAGCATCAATGATCAGATCAAATGGCAAGTTCATCTTTCAAACCCAGATTTGGGTAAAAGGCAAGAAAATAAATGAATCACCAGATTTGTGGCAGAGTGACTTACCATCTACCAACAATGGCTACGAATAGAGCAAGATGAAAACCAGAGCTTGATAGCCGTGAAATCATGGTGGTCGTCCCATGCAAAGTCCAAATGTAGAAAAAATAGTGGCGTCTAGAGATAAATATTATGGAGCAAAGGCCATAAGGTCAGGGTCGAAGTTTGTTGAGATCCAAACAAATTAGCTCAGCTCATAAAAGACAAGAGCAAACCCAAATTAGAGTAATAAAATGTGATCAGTTTTCAAAAATAATGACTTAGATTTACAAATAGGCACAAAATCCATAACCTAGCAGCAATTTTTCCAACCCACAGAAGTATCTGGGTGAATATTGAACAAATAAACTAGCAAATATCGAATGAATAAGGGTTTATGTGAGAATAACCAGAGAAATAGCTCGGCCCAAATGAGCCCCAAATATGGTCAAAGTAGAAATTTTAAAGGAGCAAGTATTTACATTATAATTTTACCTCCAGAGGGTCAAAGGTTTGCAGCTCGAATTAAAAGCCAAACTGGGTGGAAAAGAATCATTTCCAGGTTTAAGTTTCATTAAAACTTGAAAGTTTGAAAACTTACCAAAAGAATGGAGGCAACCACGAATGAAACGACCAATATCAGAAAATGAATCTCCATAACTTGAAAGCAACGAATGGAACCCACATGCTAAGAAATAGAGCACAAAGCAACGAAAACCTATTCAGCAACAAAGGCGAGCAAAGTCTGGGCCCAACAATGATGACCACTGATATAAAATAATGAAACCCTCTAAAATAAGTTTCCATGGCGAGAAAAAGATCAAACTACAGAGAAGAATTTTTCCAACTCAAAATGCAAAGAACAAATCAATGATAAACTCCAATGCAAACTGATAGTCAAATGAGGAAAAGAAGAAACAGAGCTCCACATAATACGTTTTGCAAACATTGAAGCCCCAACTTAGGATAAAATTGCTTCAAACAAAGCTTCAACACACGAAATGGTGGCACACTAACTCAAACCCATGAGACCAAAGCCCAGAAGAAAGAAAAAATTGACATCCCAGAACTCAGAAAAATTCAATCATGGCCACCAGAAGAAATTTTTACAGGGCTTCGCCATGCTTCCAAGTAGCAAAGTGAATAATGCAAATAATTAGGGTTTCAAAACTATTTGCCCCTATTTTTGACCTTGAGTGAACTAACTCGAAACCAAAGTCAAAAGATATGCACGTGTCTCCACAACAGAAAACCCTAATTAACCATGGGTTAGGTTTCAAATCAAAGTTTTGAATATGTTCATATCCACATAAAAGGGGACCTACAACATTATTAAGGTTATTGACCTTAGGAGCCCATAATTGCAAAAAGGGGCCAAATTATATCATATAATTTGTCAATAATTTAGCAAAGGAGACCAATGATCACGAATAGGGGGGCTAATAATCGGTATGATTATTATTTTGAACTATAAATATATGCCCCAATGTTTTAATCATTATATATACCAAGGTCAAAGAGAGTCCCATGGTGGATAAGGTAAATAATTGCAAAGAAGCACTTTACCTGAAAATTTGCAAACACACCTTAAACTTTGTTAAGGTAGCCTCGTATAAAGGAGAGGAGAAAAGAAAAGGAGGATATTATTATTTTTGCACATGTGCTCACAGGTGGCCCCCATCAGTGAATGTGGATCTTTTGCTAAGTGTTGAAAAGGCAAAGGTATTATTTTTACAGAGGAATATAATTTTGCATGTGATCACTACATGAAAGAATAGGTGTCACATCATCAGTAAGAAGACAAAGATCGTGCACTTACAAAAGGAGACTTGCACAACAAGCAAGTGGCTAATATTAGCCAAAATATTCACCCAAGTTTATTAATTGTATTAAAAATAGAACAGTCAACTACACTTTGACCAAGTGTATTTTTGTAACTAAGGCTATTAATGCCTCATTGTAAACTGCATGGTTATTTTTATTCCTTTATTTATTCATGATAAAGGCTAAAAATAACATGCATGGGCGAGTACAAACTGCAACCTATTTTTAGGAGAGGTTGGGTGAAGTATTTTGGCTATATATTGTGTACACTAGCAAGGCACAAGGAGGACTTTTTGGACATAGGAGTGTTGAAGCATATTTTCTGCCAGTTTTGCCTTGAATGAGAAGGAGTTTTGGCCTTTCCAATTATTTACAGTGGTGTGTATCTTTCCATTAATTCTTGTGAATGTTAATTCCCTGATTAATCATCTTACCTTGTTGCAAATATGGTATTTTCTGCATAGTCTTAAAAAGAATGTTTAGCTTGTATTGTTGTGGTTTATCCCTCAATACATAAGTGTTTTACCTTAATATTCCGCTGAAAAACCATTGGTTTGTGCATGTACAATTCATTCTCAATTTTATTGTGCATATACTCAGTCAAAGCCCTCAATAAGTTTGGTGTATCACCCATTTCCATTTCAGTTTACATTCATCTTTTTACCCTCAAAACCCCAAAAAATTAGTTTAGGATACATCAATAAGGAACCGGCCTTGATACCAAAGACTCACCTCAACAATAGGTATACCCACAAACCTGAGGTGTTTCCATTGTATCTATGAAAGTGAGAGATCAAGCAAGCTTAGAACCCTGTTGTCATCTCTCCACCAGGGTGCACTTTCGAGAGATAACAGTGAATGAGCGATTAAACAGGTGAGTGTGATGAGGTTCATTTGAGATGTAAACCCTCGGCAGTAAAGTATGGACCAAAGAAATAGAGTGCGTCATAGGTTAGTGTAGCGTGTTGGTTGTGTTGGAGAGTTATGTCAATTATGTGTGGTTGATTGGTTTTTGAAAAGAGATTTATTACAGGTGCGTTTCATTGTGTGATATATATTGTCGATATGTGTTGTAGATGTGTAGATTGTATAACATGCTAGTGTTGATTACGCACAAGAGAGGTATGTCACAAAAGTGTGCAGTAGGTTGTAAATATGTCGAGTGTGTTGTGTGTCGAATATGTGAGGAGGGTACGTGTTTCTTGTGTGTTAAATATGCATGATAAGAAGAATAAGTCGGAAGTATGTTGATTGTGTAATGATGAATACATGCAAGAAGTATATGATAGAAGAGTGTCTAGTGTGTCGTGTATAAGAGGATGTGTAGTGTAGCATGTAGTGTGTGTGAGGTTCATGTGTATAGGATGCCCTTAGTAGTCAAGTAGTAACCAAAGCACAAGAGTTTCGTCATCGATAAATGATGATACGATTAGGTATCAAGATGTACGCGGAGTATGTGATAGACTAAATGCGGAGTGATGTAGATGTAATACGCATGCTAATGCTAGAGGGGGGGAGAATAAGCGTGATGCCCCCAGTGTATGGAGGATGAGAGTGATCAGGTGATGTTATCTAAAAGGTCATCATTGTTATAGTCAAAGCCAACTGGTGAAGGATCTGAAACTTGGTAAGCAATAGTGTCAGGTTGGTCAAGTAAGATGCCATTTAAGCTTAAGTTGTACATGCCCATAACATATTCTTCATCCGTGAAAGGAGGTAGTGGACAACCATGTGCATACCAACGAGTGAGGTTTTGTGAATATTCGAGGAACGAGTCATTGCAAATGAAGACATGACCAAATGGCATGGGAAATGATATAAGTATGATCGGGATCTAACATACCCCCATGTAATCAAGCCAAGACTGACTAAGTGTAAGTGGAGAAGTGTGAGGAGCACACGTAAAAAATATTGTGCGATAGAAAATGTGAAGACCATAAGTAGTGGTGATAGAGATAAATCCATGATAAAGATGAGAATCATGTGATGCAGGTGAAATGTCACTAACTGTAAACCCTAGGCGAGTCAATCCATCATGTGTACATATAGATTCAGATAAATTGGGATCAAATGGAATATGTTCCCAATAAGAGTCATTCATGAAAAGTGTGCATGTAAATGATGAGCGTGTTAATGTAGGTTGCTCATATGATGATGTAGGAGATGGATCAATGTCCATTGACTAGACAGGCCCCCGATAAAGAATCATAGCAGTAGTAGTAGCAGGTGGAGGCGATGGGGTAGATGAAACAATATCCATCATGCAAATAACACCTTCAAGCAGTGACAAATGAGGCAGAGTGTCCATAGGTTGCAGTTCATTAGTACTATCAGTTCTTGGAGTAGGAAGTGTAGTATAAGGATCATGATTGCTATAGACACTAAATCACACACTTTGGGTAATTATCTAGTCCTGATTGCATATTACTATTCATGTGATTCCTAAGTAAGAAAAGTACTAATTAACCCATGTCTTTGGCCACCTTTCTTTACTTTATGTTACCACTTTTGGTCTTGCACACCCGCTTGCTCAGTCTGACCTCAGACCCTTAAGTTTTTTGAGTTTGGACACCAACGCCTAGCCAGGACGCCAGCGCCTAGGCACCCTCATCCCCTCTGGGTGCTCCTGACCTCTTTATAGTTTACTTACCTCTTTTGGGTCATTTATAGCCATTTGAGCACTTTATCTTTTTGGTAGTCGGCCTTTTCAGGGATAATAATGAAATTAAAACAAGGGAATCATATAAATATAAAGTTTTGTGATCATAATAAGGGACCAAACACTAAGCATTATCTATCACCACCTAAGGTTGCATCCAAAGACTATCAAACAAGACATTCAAGCATCCATCACAAGGGACAAGGGTTTGTTTTCTACATCACACTTCATAGGAGGGGAGTTCATTATATTCCATGCACACATCTATTACAGTTGCTTACATCTAGCTATTTGATTGCTATCAAGTGTGACACACACAAGAACCACCTAGGACATGATTTCGCACACACACCAAGAACTACATTAGGTGTGAAATGTAGTGCAACACTCAGTCGTAAGTTTACCATTGTGACAACTAAGGATGGTCCGACCCCTCATTCTACATCTTTCTTTTCTGGGATTTTATGTCTATTTGAGGGTTTTGCAGGTTCACTCTTAATTATAGGTTTCCATTGAGCTCGATGATCTTAGTGTGAATCCATAACAACCAAAGGCAAGTAACAGGGAACAACTGTCGACCTTGAAAAGTTGGGATTTCAAGATTTTTCACAAACCTAGGCGCTCATTTCCAGTTTGTAGCACCCGTGAGTACCCCTGCCCATTCTAGGTGCCCCTGTCCAGCTTATTCCTCCAGTTCTACATTTTCTTGGGCCTTTGTATGACGTTCATGCCTCTTAGTTCATCTGGTCTGCACTTCAGTACAATTCAAATTTTACTGTGAATCACCTATGTATCCTCTTCTCCTATTTGCAATTAGGGGTTCATTATTTATTGCTTAGTTGTTTGGGTTTTTATTGATGTACTTAATCGTTATTCATTTACTGTTGCCATAACATTCAAATTAGGATTATTATTTACATTTTAGCATAATCATTTTGGTGAACCCGTTGCTTGAATCCTCCTTCCCTCTAGGGATTTTTTTCTCACTATGGCTCAATCCTATGGCGACTTTACAGAGACCCATCTCAAAGACCTTAATGATCATATTGTCGAACATCTGCAGGATATAGACTTGCTCTTATTTGGTGCTCATAAGGAAGCTACTAATCTAGCAGAGCTTAAATATCTTGCCGCTATTCTCACTTCCATTACTATTCAACCACCTGCCTCTACTATGTCACCTATTTCTTTGTTCCTGTCTCGTTTCTTACTCCCACTAATCATTCCACTCCACCCCTTGTTTCTCATGTGCACCAAGTCTCTTCTAATAGTACTCAATATTTGGCCTCTCTTTATCAAGATCTTCAAGTTCAAATTCGTCAATTACAATAGGATACTTCTCGTGTTTTTCCATCTTTGGATTCTACTTTACTACTTCACACGCCATTCGCACCTGTCATCTCCACTTACTCGCTTCCTCCTAATTTCGTCACCCCAAGCTTCCCATATTCAATGGTCATGGTGACCCACAATAGCACTTATGAGCATTCCATGTGGCATGTTTAGATTTTGCGGATGATCATATTCTCTTGGCTAAGCTCTTCCCTCGTAGTCTTCACGATTATGTGGTGCATTGGTTTTATGACCTACATGTCCACTCGGTAACATCTTTCATGCATCTAGCTGATGTTTTTCTCGTGCATTTATCCATCAATATCGGCTCTATGATCTCATATGCTTAACTTGCACAACTTAAACAAGGGTCTAATGAACATCTAGCAGATTATGTCCTACAGTGTAAGAACAACCTAGCTAAGATGTCTAATGTGCTTGCAGACTATGAGCTTCAATATTTATTCATTCAAAGTCTATTGTCGACTCTCCAAGAGAGTGTTCTCTTTGAGACATCTCGTCTTTTGATCAACTATGTCATACGCTTAAGTTGCACGAAACATAACTCTTATCTATAGGCAAGCTTAAATATCAAGAACAAACATCATATTTGACGCGCTTCCAAAGAAAATCAACATTTAAGCCATCAACAACCAAACCTACTGACGTAAAAATCACTGTCAACATTTATCTTACACTAAGGAGCTTCAATCACAACTGCCTCAACGAACATACACAAAGTTAACTGTCGTTCCACATATTTTACTTCCATAACTTTTCAAAAGTAATCTCATCACACTTTTCTCCACCACTCCAATTAGATCCATCTCGTCTGAAAGATCATAATTATGATTATAATTTCCATTGTGACTATCATTAATGCGTAGGGAATTCTAAAGATCGTTGTTTTAAACTTTGTAATCTCATTTAGGATTTGATCGATAATTATAAAATTGAGCTTCCAGAGCCTATGGCTTCTGTACATGTCAATAAAAATCATAAGCTCAAGATCTTTAACAATCCGCTTCCGAAACATGACAAAAAACCGGTTGATTCCTCAACTAATCATACATATCGCGTGTAGTGCCTCCTACTACATCAGGGGATCTTTATTTCTTAGTTGCTCATGCTGACATTTCTCTGCCTATCATATCTTTCTCTGATCATGATTACTTCTAATCATTTGCACATTAGTGCTTCTGTCAAATCCATCCCTATCAACAACACCAAAGTTAATCCGTCATGGCCCATCAACGTGTGTTCTATTCCACTTATTACTGCTATTGGCTATCCACTTTCACAAATTTCATATCCGATGAACAACTCATATGAGGTTGTCAAGCTTCACGTTACTATCAGTCCTCTCACCATGTTTCTGCCCTTCCTTATAGCACAAGCAGTCGAAGGGTGTGACATGCTCTTAGGCCTAAATTGGATTCACAGGTCTCAGTCCATCATCTCCATGAATCACTTTCTTCTGAAGTTCATTCACAAACAATCAAATCATCTCTATCAAAGGTATGCCTCCATATACTCCATGGTCGTCACCTCCTCTTATGACTTTTGCTGAAACACCTAGTCCACATAGTTCTTCACAACCTTTCAAACATAACGCATCATCTACTCCTAACTCACTGGTTTGCACATGACTTGTGCGGTCTCATTACTCTACTAGTCCAACACGTCAGTATAGGTCCATCACTCAGAAAAATCCTATATCTCGAGCATACTTCACCACCTCACTTTACTCCACGTAGGTATTCATCACCTCCACACTCTTCTCCACATAGGAATTCATCACCTCCATGTTTGCTTCATGTAGGTACCCATCGCCTTCACAATATATTCATCAATCACATGCATATAGGATTCATTCACCTACACATCATACACCACTAGTCTTAGAGCATGTTTACACACCTTCACTCCGCCAGCATTGGGTGGAGGGCCTTCATCTTTCACTTTTATCGAATAGTGCACTTGTCATCATACACTCGGGGGGCATCGTGCTTATTATTCCCCCCTTCCTTTTGCGTTAGCACGCGTTTTATACTCTTATCCACCCATGTCTATTCTATTACATACACCGCATACACATTGACACCTACTTGTCTGGTCATTTCCTGATGATGCACTTTCGTGTTCTAGTTCACACTTGACTGTTGAGGGCATCCTATACACATGAACCTCACACATACTACACACTACACATCCTCTTCTACATGACTCCCTAGAAATGCTTCTATAATATACTTCTTACGTGCATTCATCATTACACAATCCATATACTTGCGACTTATTCCTCCTTATCATACGTATTCAATGCACACAGACAACACATACCCTCCTTGCATATTCAACATACAACACACTCGACATACTTAGAATCTACTACACATATTTGTGACATACCTATCTCAAACCATGTAACACATCTCTCTCTTGCGCATAATGAACACAAGCATTTTATGGAATCCACACTATAGACACACAATCATGCACTTTGGGTAATTATCTAGTCTTTATCGCATACTACTATTCATATGATTCCTAAGTAATAAAAGTACTAATTAACCCATGTCTTTGGCCACCTTTCTTTGCTTTCTATTGCTACTTTCAGTCTTGTACCCTTACTTGCTCAGTCTACCTTTTTACTCTTCGACATTTTTCATCCTAGACACTAGCACCCAGCCAGGACATCAGTGTCAGGCACCCTCATCCCCTCTGGGTGCTATTGTCCCCTTTGTACTTTACTCTCACTTTTTGGGTCCTTTCTAGCCATTTGAGCATATTATCTTTTTGGTAGTCAGCCTTTTCAGAGTTAATTACAAAATTCAAGCAAGGGAATCATATAAATATAAAGTTATGTGATCTTAATAAGGGACCAACCATTAAGCACTATCTATCACCACCTAAGGTTGCATCCATCAATGCATCTAAGAGCTCCATTTGCATTCATTTAGCTCCATCACAAGGGACACAAGGGTTAGTTTTTTACATCACACTTCATAGGAGGGAAGTTCATTCTATTCCATGTACACCTTTACTACATTCTACATCTAGCTACTTGCTCGTTATCCAAGTGTGACATGCACAAGAACAACCTAAGGCACAATTCTGCACACACACACATAGAACTACATTGGGTCTGAGATATAGTGCAATGCTTAGTTGTAAGCCCACCATTGTGGTGGTTGAGGATAGTTTGACCCCTCAGTTTGCATCTTTCTTTTTTAGGATTTGATGTTTATTTGAGGGTTTTACAGGTGTATTATTTATTGCAGGTTTCCAGCTACCTCGGCGATCTTGGTGTGACCTCAGAGCGATTAAAGGCGACCAAAGGTGAACATCTTGCGACACCTTAGAGGAGGTTTTTCTGAGCATTTATATAGACATAGGTGCCCAGAAATAGGTCTAGGGTGCCCACGGGTGCCCTTGTCCCTCTCTAGGCACCCCAGTCCATCATGTTCCTCTAGTTCTGCATTTTCCTGTGCTCCTATGTGACGCTCCTGCTTCTTTGTTCAGCCGGTAAGAGCTTCGATCCAATCCATATTTCACTGCGAATCAACTAAGGCCTTTCACCCTCTCTTTGCAATTAGGGTTTCATTATTTATTGCTTAACTGTTTGGGTGTATTTTCTATATTTTATTATCATTTATTTATTGTTGCTATAACATTCAAATTAGGCATATATATTTTCATACTTAGCTTAATCATTTTGGTGAACCCGAACTCGATCATCGCACTCCTAGGTTCCTCATTCTTTCATTGCTCACCTTTCTAGCATCTTATCATCATGAGTATTTCCATTAATAATTTCTTGCTTATAAATCCTAAATTCAGAGAAAGAGTAAAAAAACTCATAACTACCACTTGCATTCCTACTAATATGCATCCAGATTTAGTCTATCAAACATTTGTAGATGCCTTCTCTCAGCATATTGCTTTCTGTTACAAAATGTAACAGATCACATAGTATGCAATTTCATGATACCTTCAACAAACGAACACAAAGACCCCGAAGGACAGCTGTGTTGTCTTGATGAAGACACCGAATTACAGAGTAGGTGAAGTGTTGAGTTTTGGGACAACAAACATAAGTGCAAATTACATAAATCAGAGTTCATTACTGAATGTTACAGGTTCTCATTAATGTTATTTCCTTCATGTTTAAGACATTCAATTACATGACTGAGTTGTTTAGTTCATAATATAATCCACACAAAAGGTTGAAATGTAGAAAGAAATATACAACTCATTTACAAAATTCAATGTTTTATTCATAAGGAAAGTCAAATGTTTCCCACACAAGCTGTGGGATGTGAATGAAAAGTAAGGTACTTCTACTGAAGTAAGAGGTACACATACATTAAATAGAAAGCAAAGGAGTATGAGTGAACCCATCATTGCCTTGTATATTCTCCGTTGTGCATATCATCTTCTTTCCAGCTTTTGTCATCTTTGTCTCCATAGTTGAAATCATGGTACCTGAAAAGTAAAAGATAAGGAATCATCAATAAAGAGTTCATGGCTAATCCATATTCCTACACTGTCCTAATTTGTGCATATGGATCTCTAAGAAACAAGAGATATAGAGTACTTGAAGATCAGATTACATAGCTCACTCAGGAAGCAAAAATAGAAAAGATAACAAGAAATATGGACATAAGAGAGGCAAAAAGCCTAAGTATTTCCTAACTATTTTCTCAAGTGTGTAGGTACAGGTTGCAACTAAGAGGAAATAAAACATGTCTTATAAAGATTGCAAAGTTCAATATGGCACATGGTAGATAAGTCATAAGTATATGCTAGAATGAAGAAGACATAGTTCAGAATAGAGGAGATACTTGCAGGAAAAGAACATGTTCTGGTTGAAGATAGCTTGGAAGAGTGAATTCTGGGAAGATTTTGATAGGACTTCGCCATGTAAAATGGACATTTACGACTTTTCCAGTATCCGTATCAAGCTGAAATAAAGAGAAATGAAGTAAAAGAAACAGATTACAATATTTCAACAAAGTATCTGAATCAAGGCTTATGCCTGAGAATGGTATCAAAAACAGAAGAAGAATTGCTTGTAATTTCTAGAAAACCACTTACAGGGTACAAAGGCATCTTAATTACAAAATATGAGATGTGTATTTCTATTGTAGCTGGCATTTTCAGTTCAATATTCAATCATAGTAATCTTGAACTTTAGAATCAAAGAGTATAAATGCAACTACATGTTACAAGTAGGCATTTCAAAAAGTGAACTAAAGAAAGGGATATATAAAATGCAGAGTTTTCAAGAAACTTATTTCAGTTACAGATTTTATCAACATCATTCAACCTTGCAAATCTTAGACTGGTCAATACATAGTCAGGAAAGAAGAGAGACTCATTTTAAGAAAACTCACATGAGGTCAATAAGTAGATCTAAGCAGCATAGAGTAGATTATTTGAAAACTCAGCCATGGATCAAGCTTGAGATGTCAACCCTAGATTCAAAAACTTCAACAAATATTATCAGGATGCAATGTGGAAATCTTCAAAGATGATTGAATGAAAATCATTTATGAGGCATATAACTCTGAATCATTAACCAAGAAGAATTACTCATATGTTTTCCTCATTCCAAAATGAGCAAGTTCCAGTTAGAGAAATCAAAAGTGAATGGAAGAAGAAATCTAAAGAGAAGAAAATCAATACTAGAATATCAAATACAAAGTACTTTGTATATACCACTGCTTATTTTTGAAGGAGAAAGTGTAAATGGAAGCTACATCCATTCAGAAAAGATCCAAAGTTCAAACTCTTTTTTCAAAACAGGGTGGTGTTTCAACACAACATTGGAAGGTTATACAGAAATTGGCCAAAGCAAATGGAACTCAGAAACATAGATTACGGAAAATAAACAAGACCCACTCATGGGTAGCAAAGAATCAGAGTAGGAAAGAGAACTCAGTGAAATTTAAATAGTTTTCATGTTCGAAGATAAAGAAACTCACCCTTTTCAGCATTCACAGTTCAAAGTTGCAGAAGGCCTGAACTAAGGAAGAAAATAACTTCCATCAAAGTTTCTAATAGAATGATCATAACATAGCTCCAATGGCGGCCAAGGAAAAGGTAAATATCTCAAAAACCCAGAAGCTCACATAGTTTTTAAGAAGGCAGAGGACTATCTTGCTCAAATAATGAATCAAGGCCAGACAGAGTAACAAACCAAAAAAGTACATGCAAGAGACATAAAGCCTAAGTAGCAGAGCTTGAAATCTAACAATGGTGGAATATCCCAGAAGATTTGCTCAGAAAATTCTAAAGAAAGATACAGATGCTCGAAGGCCAAAAAAAATATTATGATTTGAATCAAGTTTCAAAAGCTTCAACAAAGACATCGAGAAAGTTTTTTTCCAGGGCTTCACCTGCAAAATGAAAATCCAAATGGAATGATCAAGTTAGGGCCAAATCAACCTTTACCATGCACACTTGAGAGATGAGTTAACAAAACTCAACCATGGTCAAGTCATCAACGATCAGAATTCAACAAGTACAAAGATCAAAGGTTGAGGATCGATCTACACTTTCAATGCAAACCATGGTTCAAGCCCTTAAAAATGCATTTAATACATGTCAGAAACCCTAAAGTCATACTTTGGAGATCGACAATAAAAAATCAACAAGTACAGAGATCGACGATCACAAACGAGTCATAAAAATTGATGCAAAAGAGTCCAATTAAAATGGTGGTCGAACTTAGTCAAATTGCCAAAAATTTCAAATTGTAAAAATTTCATCCACAGGCCTGACAAGGACACGTGTTGTCATTACAACAGAAGTGGAAAAGCGGAGGCCGGAGGTACTTTAAGTTTGAAACCTTTTGCAAAAAGGTTAAAATTTCCAAAAATCTCCCGTAAGCCCGACACCTCGCAGGGAAAAAGTCAACAATGAACAAAAGTCAAAGCAAATGGGGAGCGACGGGCCCTCTCTACATTTTGAGACCTTTTTGCAAAAGTTAAAATTGCTAAAATAATCCTGCAGGCCCGAAAGTCCGCAAAGGACTTAATTTTTTTGAAAATTTGCCCTCATGCCCGTAAAATCAAAGGAAAAAGAATCCACGTGCCATCCAAGCTATCATTTCAAGTTTTGATTTTTAGAATACCCGAATTATAATATATGTTTCAAATAATCAAAAGATGGCCAATCTATGGTGAAGTGCAAAGTGGTCCCCACAGTGGGTGTTTTGTGGGTATTATGATTATTTATTTTACCCATGAACAAAGAGTTAAATTTTTGCATGCTCCACAAGAAGATAGATAAAACAAGAAGACAAAGTGGCAAGCAAGCTTTTTTTTAGCAAATTATTTACTCTTGCTTTCTTAAAAATAGATCAGTCAACTTCAGTTGACCAATTGTAATCAAGGCTAATAAATGTCTATTTGTAATTGAATGTTCTATTTTTATTCCTTTATCTATTATTAAGTAAAGGATAAAAATAAGATGCATGGGCGAGTACAAGCCTTAGGATATTTTTAGGAAATGGGGGAAAATTATTTTTGCTATATATTGTGTGCCTTTGTAAAGGACAAGGAGAACTTCTGGAGGAATTTTTTGGATATACGAGTATTGAAGAAATTTTTTCCAGTTTTTCCTTCTGAGTGTGAAGAATTTTTGCCTTCCCAATTATTTATAGTCTTGTGTATGTTTCTATTAGTCTTGTGAATGTAAATTTCCTGATTAATCATCTTACCCTGTTGTAAAATTCAGTAATTTCTGCATGATATTAATGTGCATGTTTAGCTTTAGCAATATTGTTGTGATAATCTCCCTCAATACCTCCAAGTGTTTTGCCCTTAATATTCTGTAGAAGAACTACTGGTTCATGCACCAAAAATCCTTCACATATCAATTGTACATATACTTAGTCAAATCCCTCATACAAATTTGGTGTATCACCTTAGTTTTAATCATTTTACAGTCATCTTTGACCCCATAAACCCCATAATCAATTTAGGATACATCAACAAGGAACCGACCTTGATACCAGAGACTCGCCTCAAAATAGGTATACCCATAGACCTGAGGTGTTTCCATTGTATCTACGAAACAGAGAGATCAAATTTTCGAAGCTTAGAAAACTTACAGCCATCTCTCTACAGAGTGCACTTTCAAGAGATAACAATAACTCTTTCAGTTTTATGCGTGCTTTTATTGCACTCCATGAGAGGGCGTTTGGATGAGGGATTACTAAAAATGGGAAAACAAATAGTTTCACATAATGGAAGAATGAATTAGACACATCTTGTAAGACATACGTGAGATAACATGAAAGGGAACTACCAATGTATTAATTGATTCATCAACTACTTGAATTAAAAAATAAAGAACATGAAATAAATTGGTAGTCTTCTACCCTGGAAATGATGCTGCAAAGGTTACAATACACACAACATAGGTTCGTGGAAGAAGAAAAATCAATATATCTAGAGATTACATGCCTCATGATCCCCAATATTTTTCCTCTCTTCTGCATACAACAACAAAATAGTGGTAGGAGGTGGTTTCCTTTCCTTTTAGATAACTGAACCCGGTTCCTTCATATATACAGACCCAAATCAATCAATTGTATGTAAAAATAATGAGGAGGTATTCGGGTCACAAATTTATCTCATGTGCAGAGCTAGTCAAACCCACAAAGAACTGATTTCAGGATGGCTATTTGAGAGAGCTATGTGTATCAGAGTCCCCTACAGATTTTTTTTTAATTAAATTATGGTCCAATAAAACCATGTTATGTTTTTCCCTTGCTACAACTATCCAGTTGCTACTAAATTCATAACATTAACTTGGGTTATATTGTGGTCAAGGCCTCTGGATCTTGAATAGAGTGTTTTATTATGTAGGCAAGATGACAGATCTATAGGATTTTGGTCCACCCATGCCTTATGGTAAAGTTGCACTCTGATAGATATGGTCCTCCAACACACCAATACTCCATCACCAGCCACACAATCCCCCCCTTTTCTCTATGTGTTTTTATTTTTATTTTTATTTCTTTTATCTCTTTAAATTTTAATCAACTTATTTTATTTTTTATTTATTTTTTAATATAAGAACATTATTTAAAAGACACTGGAAAATATGGGGCATTACATCTCCTTCCCCTTATAAGACCATCTTTCTCGATGCGAAATAATGCCAAGGGTAGAAAAAGGGATAAGCAATTAAGGAAAGCTAATGATGAAAAGTTTCATCTAGGATAAGATCTCTCTTTGTAGAACGCAACCACATAAAAGTCAAGAAATTTTAATAATTTCTTAACTTTAATGTTCTATGAAGATTGGTAGTCCCATTTTACATTATTACTTAGTTCATCTTTTCCTTTACAAAATTTCTTAAACTCAAACTCTTTGTATTCATTTTTTAGAATTTCAATTGTATTTTGTTCGTGGGTACCCAATAGTAATTGGCCTCAAGATGTCACACAAAAACTCAACACAACACAAATGACCCACGACACATCTTGCTAACATACTTTCATAACTGTATCACATCATAAGACTTCAAATTCCACCATGGAAAGATAACAAGTAGTCCACATAACAACTAATTTCAAACAATTAGTTTGCAGACATAGATCTAACACACACAAGTAACGATCAAATAATGAATCATGATGCTAATACAAAGGCAACTGGTATTACATGACCCAAAAAAACCATGACTATACCCACACAATTCAAGGACAAGATCCAATAGTACATACCAACCAAGAGGAGCGTCAAACCTCAATCATCACAATGCCTAAAAAGAATCACAAGATTACACATAATATATAATACCAACATAAGAACCACAAAAGAACTCCATATACCTCCAAAACTTCACAAAATAACTCCATATACCTCCCAAAGAGAAATAATCATAGTGCAAAAACCAAGCTAGGTCACTCAACCATAGATCCTTGTCACCTAATTTCTCCATATCAGGTCATTCAACCATAGAGCCCCATCTCCTTATTTCTCCATATCAGGTCACTCAACTATAGATCCACATCTCCTTATTTCTCCATATCAGGTCACTCAACCATAGAGCCCCATCTCCTTATTTCTCCATTTAATGAGGTTGGGTCACTCTATGCCCCTAGGCACTGTTGACAATTTTTGCACTTGTACAAAAATGGGCAGCTCAAAACTTTGTCACGATGGATATCATTGGTGAAGTATACCTAAGCTAGGGGAGTTTCTTTTGAAAAATATTGTTAGTATTGAATTAATTAATGATTACATGAAATTTGTAGCTATGTCTGCTGTTACAAAACATAACAGATCACATAGCCTGCAATTTCATGCTATCTTTGACAAAAGAACACAAGGCCTCGAAGGACAGCTATGTTGTCTTGATGAAGACACCGAATTGCAGAATAGATGAAGTGTTAGGTTTTGAAGCAGTAATCAAGACTGTAGATTATAGAAATCAGATTTCATTACTGGATGTTACAGGTATTCTTTAATGTTCTTTCCTTCATGATTAAGAAATTCAATTATATTATTGGATTGTTTAGTTCATCATACAATCCATATCAGAAAGTAGAAGTGCAAAAAGAAATAAACAACTCAATTCCATAATTCAATGTTTTATTCGTAAGGAATTTCAAATGTTGCCACACAAGCTATGGGATGTAACTGAAAATTAAAGTACAACTACTGAAATAAGAGGCACACATGCATGAAAGAGAAAATAAAGGAGTATGAGTGAACCCATCATTACCTTGAGGTTTTTCCTTCGATTGATGCATCCCCATCTTCAGCTTTGTTCCCTCTTCATCTTCATTGCTAAGAGCACTATACCTGAAAGAAGAAAAGAGGAAAATCATTAGTTACGAGCTCAGGGTTAATCCATATTCTTATATTTTCCTAATTCATGCACATGGATCTCTTAATAATAGGAGATATAGATTACTTGAAGATCAAACAATATACATGATTTACTCAGTTAAAAATAAGGAAAGAGAAGAAAATAAAAAACATGGAAAGAAGAGAGGCCAAAAAGCCTAAATATTTTCTACCTGTTTTCTCAAGTGTGTAGGCACAGGTTGCAGCCAAGAATAAATAAATCATGTCTTACAGTTCTCACTATGGATAAAGATTACAGAGTCCAATAACTTCTATCCTATAGTACACGAAGCAGATGAGTCAAAGTACATGGTGTAATGAAGGAAGAATGCAACTCAAAGTTTAGCAGCTATTCTAGAAATAGAAGAAGTTGCATTACAGAATAGAGGAGACACTTGCAGATAAAATTTCATGTTCTAGATTACAACTGAAGAAGAAGAGTCATAATTTAAAGGCTGAAGTTAACTAGAGAGAGAATAATACACCAAAAACAATAGGAGAAAGAATTCTGGGAAAAATTTGACAGAGCTTTGCCATGTAAAATAGAAATTTACAACTTTCCATCATGTTATTTTTAACTAATACATGCTTTAAAAGCTGTATGTAAATCAAATAAGTGATACGGAAAAGTAGAAAAGCATGTCATGATCAAGATACCAGTTGTTATGTTTCAGTTTCCAACAACAAATCAACTTCAAATAGAAAAGTGATACACTCCATTTTTCATTACATTTCTTGTGACCTTCGTGGCTTGGCCTTGGTTGTTTCAAGTTGAAATCTGTTTTGATTTGAAGCTTTCTGGGTCTATTGATTTTGCAACCTTACCTCGAGGATTTACTAAATTTTTTTACTTAGAACTGGTAATTTTCAACGGGGTACTCATATTTTCCTTTGAAAACGCATGAATTTGGCACTTGGCTTGTTGTAAACTTTGTGTTTTTGAATTCATACCCCTCAAATACATGTTCTTCCTTTTTTGAATGCTATTCCGAGTTGTATATGGTTTTTTAGAACTGTATATCTACATATTTTAAAATATGGGTATTAGGATTTCTACTTTGAGCTTTACTGTATGGTTGAATTGTATATGATTAGCCTCTTTTTCCTTTCGAAATTCATCAATAATTTTTTTTAAAAACTATCATTTATATAGTGAACTCTTCAGGAACTCTACTTCTGATAATATCTAATTTATACTCATTACTGAGTTTGCATTATTTGGCTTGTTATGTGAAAATTACCCTATTTGGGCCTTGTAATGGATGAGTATGAAACTTGTGGAAGAGATGTGTAAGCTCTACTTATTTTCAATGCTAAACTGAATTTTGATATTCTGAAGTGAAGAAATGTAGATCTTTGATTTTCCATTTCTGCAATTTCTCATTTTCGGGTTCATCCTCCTAAGCTAAATTTGGGCTTTACATATTTCATTTCCACTATTTTACTCATGGCTAGGATTTCTGGTTTGCATGCTAGCTTCTTATCGTTCTTCAACTTCATGTTTTCTTTACTTAAGGGCTTCAAATGATACAACTGTACTTGATTCTTACTTGTTAAAATAGATTCTGTTTGGAAAACATTCTTGTAACCTGTAGCTGTATTTGTATTATTGGACCCTTGTAAGTGGCTTACTAGAAATTGCAAACAATTCTTTATTTAATTATAACACCATTTTTAGGCATAAGCCTTGATTCAGATGCTTTGTTGAAATACTGTAACTTATTTCTTTTACTTAGATACTAGTTTTCCTTGAAAGTAGTATTTCTCGCATTGCTGAAAATTTTGAAATGTTGATTTTACATGGCGAAGCCATGGCAAAATTTTTCCAGAATTCTTTCTTCCTTCCATTTCAGCTATAATCCTTTCTTTCCAGTTAACTTTTGCTTCTTGACATCTGATTCTTCTTCTTTAGTTGCAAACTAAAACATGTGCTCCTATCTTCCATTCTCTCTTCTGTATTGTAATCTCTTCGATTTTAGAATGGTTACTGAAACTTTGAGTTACATTCTTCCTGGCTGCAACTTGTACCTGTACACTTAAGAAAAAAGTTAGAAAGTACTTAGGCTTTTTGGCCTCTCTTCTGTCCATGGTTTTCTTTTCTTTTCTCTTTTTCTTTCTGAGTGAATAAGGTATGTATGTAGTTTGATCTTCAAGTAGAATACATCTTCTATTATTAAAAGATTCATATATAGGAAATAGTACATAGTATGAATCTGAATTGATCCCTGAGCTCATAACTCACAGTTAACTTTTCTTCTTTTCAGGTACAATGGCTTCTACAATGGAGATGAGGAAGGAACAAAAGATGGAAATGGAGATGCTTCAATCGAAGAAAGAAACCCCCAAGGCAATGATGGGTTCACATATACTCCTTTACTTTCTCTTTCATGCATGTGTACCTCTTATTTGAATAGCTATACTTACTTTCCAGTTACATCCCATGGGTTGTGTGGGAATATTTGAAATTTCCTCATGAATAAAACATTGAATTTTTAAAATGAGTTGTATATTTCTTTCTACCTTTTAGCTTTCTGTATGGATTGTATGATGAACTAAACAACCCGGTCATATAATTGAATGTTTTAATCAAAAAGGAAAGAATTTAGAAAGCCTGTAACATCCCGAAATGAAATATGATTTTTGTAATCTGCACTTATGTTTTCTGTCCCAAAACTCAACACTTCACCTATTCTGTAATCCGGTGTCTTCATCAAGACAACACAGTTGTCCTTCGGGGCCCATTTGTTCTTTTGCTAAAGGTATCATGAAATTGTAGACTATGTGATCTGTTACGTTTTATAACAGCATACATAGTTGCAGATTTCATGTAATCTTTTAAATAAATCATTAGTAATGACATAATCTGAAAAATCTCCCCTAGCTTAGGTATACTTCACCAATACTATCCATCGTAACGAAGTTTCAAGTTGCCCATTTCTGTATAAGTACAGAAAATTATCAATATTTCTTGTGATCCTGTGGGGAAATCTACCTACTAGCTTATATACCAGTGCCTTGCTCTTGTCCATTGGGCATGGAGTCCAAACATGCAACCAAAATCTACCTTTCTGAAAGGTCAAACCCTTCCAAAACAAGCTAAAACCTGGAAAAGATCTGGTAGACCAGATCACGTGCACGAATGCACTTATTGAATTGAAAAACAATGCAATGTGCATAAACTGCACTTATTGAAGGGAAAATCCTACGCTAACAATCACTGTAAGATATTCAATAACAATGTTTGAGAAACATACTATTCACAGGAATGGGAAGTTTCTCTCCATTCAGCTTCGGATCATTGTGTTCTTTGTAAGCTGAAATCATGTAAGAACCACTCTAGATTGTATCAAACTTTGTGTGTCTCCCTGGCTTTACACGATCAACATCCCACTTTAACACAATATCTCCTTCATTGAAGACTCTGAATTTAGCTTTCTTATAAAAATTCTTCTTCATCTGCTTCTAATTCTTTTCCATATTTAAATGAGCTTGATCTCTTAGCTCTTGTAATTCCATTAACTCTACATAACGAACCTGTAATGTTTCATTCTCAAGTAGATCCATTTGATGTAGCAAATCTAATGTAGGTAACTCAACTTAAATACGTATTCTTGCTTCCTTTCCGTACACAAGTTTGTATGGTGAATTGCCAACTGATATTTTAGGAGTCACTCTGTCAGCCCAAAGTGCTAAATTCAACATCAGATGCCAAGCTCTTTGATTGTCTTTGAGTGTTCTTCTGATGATCCTTAAAAATTCTTTTTAGTACTTTCAGCTAAGCCATTACCTTGCGGATAATAATTAGATGAAGAACTTTAGTAAATTCCATGGTTGACAGCCCAATCTGTTATCTTTGCAGCAGGGAATGCTCAAGCATTATCTGATATGATAGTTGTTGGAACACCAAATATGTAGACTATATCTTCATAAAAGGATAGTATCGAAGCTTCATTAGCATCCTTCAAGGCTATTGCTTCAGTCCATTGTGTAAAATAATCTGTAGCAATTAAGATCCTCTTATGTCCTTGTGCTGAAGGCAGGTTTATCATGCCAATAAAATCAAGACCCCACTGTATAAAAGGCTGATCAACTAAAATAGGATGTAAAGGAAGTGAAGCTAAACGTTATTTTCCAACAAAGAAAGCACATTTCTTACATTTTCTAACCCATTCAAAATAGTGCTTGAATATGATAGGCCAATAGTAACCAGCTTTTATAATTTTTAAGGCTATAGTACGTGTTGAGAAGTGACCTCCTATAGGTCCTTCGTGGAATTCTGATAGTAATTTTTGAATTTTATCATACTCAACACATCACAGCAAGATTCCATTTATATCCCTTTCAAACAACACATTATCAAAAAAGAGATAAGGAACAAATTGTAACCTGAAATATCTTCGTTTATTTTTGTCCATACCTACCAGATAGGTGCCATGTTGTAAGTAGTTAACCAAATCAGTCATCCATCTTGATTCATGAATCTTTTGAGCAAGTTTAGGTTGTTGATTTTTTGGTTGGACCATGGTGTCTGATTGCTGATACACAATTTCGACATGTTGTTTTTAATCATCTGGTTCTGTAGCTTGCTATTTTTCCATATCGACAATGAGATGTTCTGTCATTACCAATCCGACACTATGATAATTCTTCACCGGGAACTCCTTGTGCTATGATTATTTACTAATGCACAACCTTTAGTTTGGTGGATGTAATTTGGAAACAAAACAACAAACATAACACAAGAATACCATAGACTATGATAAAAATGAATGATAATAAATCTGAAATATCAGAGTAAATTATAATATTAGCATGAAATTGTTACAATCTCACCCATGAGGTACTTCAAGTGTTATTGACTTCACTTGCATTCCACCAATACTATGGGAGAAACTTCACAATTACGCCTCTTAATGGCTTCTTCAACACACCTTTAAACTAATGACTTCCTTTACACACTTACTCATACAATATTTCTCACTACTTCCTTCTATGCTAAATGAGGGGGGTGGCCTCTTTATTTATAGACTTTTAGGCTTATCTATCTTATCTCTAAGATAGGATAAGAAATCCACTCTGACGAATCATATTCCATACCTTACCTCTTATCTGTACATGTAAGCTTATCTTTTAAGATAAGATAAACCTTATCATTTCACATGGGTTCCACATTTTTAGAATTTTTACAAATAAAATATACAAAATATTTATGACCTCACTCCTTGTCCTTATTACCAATATAATATTTCTAATTCCTAATCATGTAGACCCTACTTCTCTACTTATCCCAACTTTGACATTTTAACATTACTAGACCACTTACGACAACTATTTACTTTTTACCACAACATTCCTATTGTACTTTTGAATATTTCCGTACTATACATTATTGGCGGCATCGTACTGGCGGTGGCGTTATCTTCTATCGGATGCTACTACTAATTATACTTAACAACATCCTATTCCTAATACATACATTAATGAAATGGAAATTACAAAGGAAAATTTTAGTGTTGACATCTTCCCCCTTCCTAGCTTCTACTCCGTCCTCGGAGTAGACTATTCTAGTGCTTGGAAAATCTTCAACTTGTCATGGTTGACCCATTTTGTAATGGGAGTGCCATCGAATTCCTCCAGTCGGTACGTACCATTTTCATGCACAGCTGCTATTTTGTAGGGCCCCATCCATTTTGGAAGAAATTTTCTCTGTCTTCTTTTTTGTATCTGGAATCATATACTAGAACCAAGTCATTCACATGAAATGGAGACCAACGGATCTTTTGATCAAAGTATTCCTTCTGCTTCATTTTCTTCTTATGGCTTGTATCCTTTGTTATTTCCCTCATTAATTCTAGCAAATGAAGATGTACCAACCTTTCTTTTACTGAATCACTTTCATCCATCCTTTCATTTTTCATAACTCTCACAGTGGGAATATCAAACTCAATAGGAAGAACTAGATCAATGCCATAGGCCAACTGAAATGGGGAGTATCCTATTGCTGACTTTGATATTGCCCTATATGCCCACAATACTGCATGAATTCTTTTATCCCACTTATGTACCTGCAAGGCTACATCTTTTGCTAGAATTTAACCCAACACAAAATTTGTTCGTTCCACCTGTCCATTTGTACTTGGCTTGTATGTTGTTGCCTTTCGTGTGCTTAATAGAAAACTTATTAACTAGGGCTTCTACCACCTCATTAATGAAGTGGCTTCTTTCATCTGTTACAATTTCTAATGGGCAACCAAATCTGCTGACAATGAGTTCATACATGAACCTTTCCACCTCATCCATGGAAGCTATTTTCAATGGCCTAGCTTCAACCCACTTGATTAAATAATCTGTGGCAACTACAATATACTTATTTTGGCATGATGTAGTTGGAAGTGGACCTACAATGTCTATTCCCCACTTTTTAAAGGGACCAAGGGGAAGAATAGGACATAATGGAGCTGATGAAGTCTTACGGTTACCATGTGTTTGACAAATATCACATGTTTTACAATAATTATAACAATCTTTAAAAAGATTGGGCTAGTGATAACTTGCATCCAAGATCCTTCTTACTGTAAGTTGTCTAGAGAAGTTCCCTCCACATGTACCATTGTGGAATTCTTCTAGCAGTTCCTTCCCTTGATCATGTCCAACTGCCCTCTTGTACTATCCATCAGGTCCTATTCAAAATAATACTCCATGCATAATAGAATATGGACGACTGGCTTAAGTAATCTTTCTCTTAGTCTTTGCATTGGCACCATCAAGAAACTTGAATTCATTCAGATAATTCCAAATATCTATGTATTCATTAGGGATTGTGTCAAGGGATAACAATGTTGCATCGAGGAAATCATTATCATCACAAGATGATCCTAAACCATCATAGGCTCAAGAGAAGTGCATCTACATTGACATGCTTCTTTCTTGGCCTATCTATAACATCAAATTCAAACTCTTGTAGCAAAATTATCCATCTTGCTATTCTCCCTTATGGGTTAGACTTATTTATAATATATTTTAGAGCCTGATGATCTGTTACAACTAGAAATTTTTGCGCCTAGCAAGTAATTTCTAAACTTATTTATAGAAAAAATGATAGCCAGAGCCTCTTTTTCAGTTACAGTATAATTTACCTCAACACTGCTCATTTGTCTGCTCCCAAAGTAAATTGGATGTTCATTCCCATTTTCATCCTTTTGGCTCAAAGTACTTCCTAGTGCTGCATCAGAGGCATCAGTGTACACAATGAATGGCTTGCTCCAAGCTGGATTCTTCAAAACAGGTGAAGACACCAGGGCTTCCTTCAATTGTCCAAAATCTTCATGCGCCTTATTTGTTGGTTCATAAGTAACATCCTTCTTCAAGAACTGGGTTAGTGGCTGTGTAATCTTTGAGAAATTCTTGATGAACCTTCTATAATAACCCACATGGCCTAAAAATGATCTCAACTTACTTCTATTAAGAGGAAATGGTAAATCTTTGATTTTTGAATCTTTATCAAGATCAGTACCAATACCATCTCTAGATACAACATGCCCTAACAAAACGCCTTTAGAACATCCAAAGACACACTTTGTAGGGTTTAGTGAGGCTTGTGCTTCATCTAACCTTTGAAATGTTGTCTCCATCTGGTGTAGGTGGTCCAACTTGCTCCCATAGATGTAAAAATCATCCAGAAATACTCTGATGAAGGTCCCAATGTAGGGTTCGAACACCCTATTCATCAAACGCTGGAATGTTGCTAAAGCATTACACAACCCAAAATGCATAACTCTATAAGCAAACGTTCCCCAAGGAGTGGTGAACGTTGGTCTTTAACTGATCTTTCTCTGCTATACGAACTTGGTTGTAGCTGCTATATCCATCAACAAAACTATAGCACTCCTGGCCAGCTACTCCCTGGGTTAGTGGCTGTGCAATCTTTGAGAAATTCTTTATGAACCTTCTATAGTAACCCACATGGCCTAAAAATAATCTCAACTTACTTCTATTAATAGGAAATGGTAAATATTTGATTTTTGAAACTTTATCAGGATCAGTACCAATACTATCTCTGGATACAACATGCCCTAACAAAACACCTTTAGAACATCCAAAGACACACTTTGTAGGGTTTAGTGAGGCTTGTGCTTCATCTAACCTTTGAAATGCTGTCTCCATTTGGTGCAGGTGGTCCCACTTGCTCCCATAGATGCAAAAATCATCCAAAAATACTCTGATGAAGGTCCCAATGTAGGGTTCGAACACCCTATTCATCAAACGCTGGAATGTTGCTGGAGCATTACACAACCCAAAAGACATAACTCTATAAGAAAACGTTCCCCAAGGAGTGGTGAACGTGGTCTTCAGCTGATCTTTCTCTGCTATACGAACTTGGTTGTAGCCACTATATCCATCAGTAAAACTATAGCACTCCTGACCAGCTACTCCGTCTAAGATCTGATCTGAAAATGGAAGAGGGTAATGATCCTTCTTTGTTGCCTTATTGAGCTTCCTGTAATCAACAAAAATGCGTAGCTTCCCATTATTTTTTATTGAGATCACAATGGGAGAAACTCATTTTGAATTCTCCACAGCAAACATGAATCTTGCATCATGCAACTTATCTATTTCTTCTTTTACAGTCTTGGAAAAATTAGGATTCATTCTATATGGCATTTGCTTTATGGGCTTAGCACCATCTACCAGCTCAATAGAATGTTCTACCCAACTTACTTGACGGAGTTCCTTGTAATCAAAAGTGAATAGGTGTATGTACCTTCGAAAGAGCTGGAGGTAGGATTCCTTCTCACTCTCCATCACAACATCACCAATCTTTATTTGTTGAGAGACGATCATCAACTTCTTCTTCAGATAATTTTATGGGGTCATGAGTTGGTGTGACTGGAAGGATATCCATGACTGAAACATCCACCTCACTTTCTTCATCTTCAGTGTCCACTTCACTGGTACTAGAGTAATTAGAGGATGTCCAATCATCAGTTTCATCACTTGAATCCACAGGTTCTACCTTATGATGTCGATGGATCACATTTATCTTCACCCTCTCTCTACCACGTCCAAGTGTCATGAAACCTTCATTCCAGTAGTTTTATTGCATGAACTCTCCTTAGCCATGGTCTTCCCAGTAGCATTGGGTACGCAAAAGTACCATTTTTCATCACCTGAAAGTCTACCACACATACAACACCCATAACAGATATTGCCACATTTGAAACTACACCTTTTGGTTTAGTTTTTCCCTTATTTAATGACCTTAACATAAGTATTGAAGGGCGATCAATTTTTAACCCCAACATATTCATTACAGACTCAGTCATTACATTAACTACAGCACCTCCATCAACTAAGACATCATGAATTAAAATACCATTACATAATACCTCAGCTTATGGAGCATAGGGATCTGCCTCTACCTCCAAAACAGGGACCTCAACCTTCTTTCTTCTTCTAGCATTGATTCCACCTCGCAACTCCTGCCTCTTCTCAGAAGACATAGCCAAGAGTTGACCATATGTAATATTTGCAGGCCTTTTGGATAGATCTTCTAAGATGGAGTATGGTCCTTGCCCCTGTGAAATCAGAAAATCCTGCACACCCAAATTTCCTCTCCTATGTTTCTTATTAGTTTCTTCTTTCATCTTCTTAGGATCATTTCCATCTTGATTATCTTTTTCTTTCTTTCTTTTTGTTACAAACACATCTACTTCATTATTTCTTCTCTTATCTACTACATCAAAAAAATTCACAGGTGATTTTCCTTTATCATTATCTCCTTTACCAGATGTAGAAGCTCTATCTGGACAATTATAATTATAATGACCCTTTTTATAAAAACTTTAACAAACAACTTTAGAAATATTTCTTTTTGGACCTCTATCTCCTCCCTGAGAACTAAATTCCTTTCCTTGAAGAAGATTAACAGTTAACTGACCCATCTTTTTGAGCAGATCTTCATACTCAGTAGATGTACTAGGAGAAATATTTGTGCTCACTGGGAGTGGTTGTGGATTCTGGACCAAAGGTGCTGGTGTAGGCTCTACTTTAGCAACAATTTCTTTGGGCCCCTCTTCCATGCTTTCTTCTTGCCTTCTTACAATCTCCTTTGCTTATTCATTGGTAGTTGGGTGGTCATACTTCACTCGTTGTCTGATCTCTGGCTTCATCCCAAGAATGAAGTGCTTACAGAGGAGATTATCCATGCGATTCATCAACCCATCCGCTAATCCTTCCTTCCAAATCTGGGCATCAAGCTTCCTCCTTAGCTCTAGAACACGAGCACGATAATCCCTTATCTTCTCCTTCTCTCCTTGGGATAGCTTTGTGATCTCGATCATGAGATCTGCATATTTCTGTTGTTCACCAAATTCTTCAAGAAAACTTTTAGTTAATAAATCCCATGAATTTTTCACATTATCACCTAGTGTTTCAAACCACCTAAGTGCTGAACCATCTAAAAAGGTAGGAAAATATTCAGTCCATTGTTCCCTTCTTATGAGGCCATTACAAATACAAGATCGCTTAAACTCTTGAATGAAAGAAGAAACATCTTCATTAGATTGAGCTGAAAAAATAGGAATCTTTCCCATTTTCAAAAGTAACCACCTTGAAATACCAACCCACAAGTACAATTAACAAGACTTATGTGCACAAATAATTGGAATCACTATACTAGAAAGTGACTTTACACCTTTCTATAGTAAAATAGAAATGACCACAGTAAACTATGGTAAAACTTGACTTAGTGCGGTAAAAATTGACTTTATTGTGGTAAACACTATTCACGGTAAAAAGTGAAGTTACTCCGGTAAATACTATTCACGGTAAAAAGTGACTTTACTGCGGTAAAATACTATTCCCAGCAAAAATGAATTTACTATGGTAACTACTATTCATGGCAAAAATGACTTTACCATGGTAACTACTATGCATAGTAAAAACAAGGTTACCCTCTAAGTGATTTTTGACTAAGTGGGAATATCTCTCCAGAAAATCCACCAACGAGGAATGGTCCCGGCAACGGAACCAAAATGTCAACACCGAATCTGGCACTATGATAATTCTTCACTGGGAACTCCTCGTGTTATGATTATTTACTAATGCATAGCCTTTAGTTTGGTGGATGTAATTTGGAAACAAAACAACAAACATAACAGAAGAATACCATCGACTATGATAAGACAGAATGATAACAAATCTGAAATATCAAAATAAATTATAATATTAACATGAAACTGTTACAATCTCAGCCATGAGGTACTTCAAGTGTTATTGACTTCACTTGCCTTTCACCAAGACTATGAGAGAAACTTTATAATTACACCTCTTAATGGCTTCTTCAGCACACCTTTAAACTGATGGCTTCCTTTCGCACATGCTTCCTATAATATTTATCACTACTTCTTTCTATGCTAAATGAGGAGGGTGGCCTTTCTATTCATAGAACTTCCAGGCTTATCCATCCTATCTCTAAGATAGGATAAGAAATCCACTCTGACGAATCATATTCCATACCTTAACTCTTATCTGTACATGTAAGCTTATCTTTCAAGATAAGATAAACCTTATCATTTTACATGGGTTCCACATTTTTAGAATTTTTACAAATAAAATACACAAAATATTTATGACCTCACTCCTTGTCCTTATTACCAATATAATATTTCTAATTCCTAATCATGTAGACCCTACTTCTCTAATTACCCAAAATTTGACATTTTAACATTACCGAGACCACTTACGACAAATATTTACTTCTTATAACATTCCTATTGTACTTTGACTGTTACCGTACTCCACATTATTTGGCGGCACCATACTGACGGCGTCGTTATCTTCTATTAGACGCTACTACTAATTATACTTAACAACATCATATTCCTAATACATACATTAATGAAATAGAAATTACGGAAGAAAATTTTAGTGTCGACAGTACGTGCTGAGAAGTGACCTCCTGCATGTCCTTCGTGGAATTCTGACAATATTTTCTGAATTTTATCATCGCATCGCAGCAAAATCCCATTTATATCTCTTTTGAACAACACAACATCAATGAAGATATAAGGTAGCAACTTGTAACTATATCTTCGTTTAATTCCTTCCGGATAGGTCCAATGATGCTAGATAATTAACCAAATTAGTCATCCATCTTGATTCCTGAAACCTTGAGTGAGCTCAGGCTACTGATTTTCTGGTTAAACCATGATTTCTGATTGTTGATACGTAATTTCAGCATGCTTTTTTGAATCAATGGTTCTGTAACTTGTTGTTTTTCCATATCAACAATTAGATGTTCACACATACCTTTCCCTCAAACTGTCTTAGCAACCTGAATATCAACATCATACTCCATGACCTTTATTATCCAGTTTGCTCTTTTCTCATTCAATTCTTTATTTAGTAAGAATGCTTTCACACTTGGATGAGAAACAAGAACATGGATTTTATTGTTTGAAAGCATATACTTGAAATTATTTAGTCTCTAACTACTGAAAGTACTTGTTTTTCAAGAATGTGTACCTTGTTTCATAATCATGCAAGCTTTGTCCAAAGAAAGCAATTGGTTACTCAATATTCTCATCATTAACTTGAGTTAGAATAGCTAAGATTGTTTCAGCTCCTGCAAGTGCATACATTGTAAAATCTTTATCAAAATTTGGATTTGTAAGAGTAGGAGCCTGAGAGATAGCCGTTTTGATTGCTTCAAAACCTTCTCTCCCTTCATTGGTCCAAGAGAAATTTTTCTCTTTCTTTAGCATAGTTGTCAATGGTTTAACCAATGCTACAAAATATGGAAAAAATCTTCTAACAAAGTTGATTTTTCAAAGAAAACTCTGTAATGCCTTCTTATGATGAGGCAATGATAGTTGTGATATGGCTTCGATCCTAAAAGGATCAATTGCTAAACATTTGCTTAGAAACAATATGACCAAGTAATTTGCCTTGATGTACTGAAAAGATAGACTTAAGTGGATTCAAAGATATTCCAAATTTCCTGCACAACTGAAAAGTTTACCTTAAATGCATTAGATGTTCTTCAGAATCTTTTGAAAATACAGTAACATCATCTAAATAAACAAGGATGCATTTATTTAATAAGCTGCAAAAGCCATGTCCATTGCATGTTGAAACGTTGCACCGACATTTGAAAGACCAAAAGACATCCTTTTGTAAGCATAAGTACCCCACTTGGTGGTAAAGTTGTTTTATATCTATCTTCTTCCTAGACTAAAATCTTATTATATCCATTGTAACCATCTAGAAGAGATAGTCTATCTGAACCTGAGACTGTTCTCAAAATCTTATCCATATTTGGTAGTGGGTAATGATCTTTTAATGAAGCTTTGTTAAGATCTCTAAAATCCACACATAATCTGATTTCTCCATTCTTCTTCCTAACAGGAACAAGATTGGCTACCCAACTTGAATGCTTAACTAGAAAGATAATACCTGATTCAATCAACTTGGATAACTCTTTTCTCATAAGAGGTTCTATTCTAGGATTCACAAGGCCTTTATTTCTACCTAATGAGGTTTAGAATTTGGCTACAATTCAATAGTATGTTGTGCCAAACTAGGATCAAATCCTTTCAGGTCTTGGTATCTCCAATTGAAAACATCTTTAAATTCTTTACAAAGATTAATAAATGACTATTTTTCAGCTGAGGAACATACCTTTCCAAGGAATAAATTTTTCCCTTCATCAATTGAAATCTCTTCATAATTATCAGCATGGGTTGACATTTTAGTCTTGTCTTTTCTTAACTGATCGTCAGTGCTAAAGATGTCTTCTAATGTGACCAGACCTCAAGGTAGTTTATTTGTCTTCAACTGAACAATCTGGTCACCATATAAGTGTTGTAATTTATCTTGATTAACTGCAAAAAACTCAGCTTCTTGCTACAAAAACCTGCAAATTTGATCATCACTTTCAAAAACTTGCCAATTTGAATCATTATCAGGTATTGAGGGCCTGACAATTAACTTTATATGAGGCTAGATTTTGCTATTTTCAATATGTTCCAGCACTTCAAAACTAGCCCCAACTGTTGCAAGTCTGTCTGCATGCTTATTTTCAGCTCTAGGAATAGATTGAATGTTAATAGCATTGAAATCTTCCATTAAGTCTGAAACTCTATGTCTGTAAGACTTCATTAATGGATTCTTACAAACATTGAAATTTCTTACTTGATTGATAACCAACTCAGAGTCACCAAAAATTGTAGCATGTTGATACCTCTCTTTCTAGCCCAAAGTAAGCCATGAATTAATGCTTCGTATTCAGCTACATTACAAGTACATGAAAATTGGAGACTCAAAGCTGAGAAATACCTTTCGTTCATTGGGGAAGTGAGCATAAAACCTGCTCCCTATCCTTTCTTGTTCTTAGCTCCATCGAAATGAAGCTTCCAAATCCCTTCTGTTGAATCTTCTATTTTGGACAACAAGGGAAGTGGTGTATTTTCTTCATGCATACAATACACACCAAAAAGGTGTTCTTCAACTTCCTTAAAAGGATCATGAGCATGTTCTTCCACTGTCTTTTCATCCATAAACATGTTAGAAACACCATCTAATGCTGAAACCTGAGCTACCTCATCAAAGTCAGACTGATCTAAAGCTGAATAATTAGCCACCACATTTGGAGAGTGAGGCTCAATGTGAAATCTGGCCAATGGCTCTGAATTGATAGTAACTTTGGTGCCATAACGAGTAGTAAAAAATAAGGACCAATCTGAAGAGAGATAACCTCCTATTTTTGTTGTGAAGTCTCTAGATAAGCATAAAGCAAAATATGGAGGAAAATCCACAACAGTAACATCTTGCAGAATAGAAACATTTGGGAAAGCATGTAACGTCACCTCTAAATTTTTTATTACACCAACTGTATTGGTTGCAGTTCCATCAAGCTGTAAGACACTCCTTTCTGTAGGCTCATACTGCAGACCCAATTTTTTTGCAATTTGCTTTTGGCATAACTATGCTACTTGTGCCACTGTCCACCATGCAATTGTGAACTAGATGTTCTCCAATAATCAATGATAAATAAAATAGTGGTGGTTTCTTGATGTCATGAGCATTCAGAACTTTCTGGACCATCCACTTAACTTCTTTAATGTGGTCTTGTTCAAATGTTCCAAGGACCATGTCTGCCTTCTGAACTTCCTTTTCTGTTGTATTTGAAGAAATCTGTAGCTTAGCTAGTTCATGAGAAAGTAAAATCTTGTTGTCCTGGAATACTTAGAGCATCCCACATCAAGATATTAACATTATGCTTTTTCATTACATCAACAATGTTAAAAGAAGCAACCATTTTAGAGACAGATTCAACTATCTTAGAGTAGGCCTTAGCAAAAATTGATTCTGCTTCAGGCTGCCTTGGATATCTGAGGTATAAATAATCTTCTTGGATTAGGTTGTAGCTATTTTTGATGGCCTTTATCAACTGGAACACTTGTTATTTTTTGAGGAACAACAGGATTGTTGGCTGACTTTGGAACTGTAGATGTTGTCTTATCAGTGATAGTAGGGAAGGACAGGCCTATTTTGTTGTTTTTGACTTTCAACAGCTTTCCCTTGAGCCCTAGTAGTGACTGCAATGAAATCCTCCTCATTAAAATTGACTAAATTCTGTTCAGGTGCTTTCTGAACATGAGTTTCTTGCTGCCCACCCTCCATTTGAGGCATGAACAATGTTTCAGATTGAGGTTGTGCAACAAGATTCAGATTCAGAAAAGCATTTGGGCAACTTGCAGCTGAATGAGGTTGATTGCAAGGTTGACACCACTCTTCTGTAGCCATATTAACTGGGACTAAAGTGTTAGATGAACTAGGAGCCTTTGGGTCAAACTGCCTTTGCTGGTAAGGCTGCCTATAATTTTGATTATGTTGATAAGGCTACCTGTTTTGTTGATTCTATTGATTTTGTTGATAAGGAGCCTGATAGGGTCTGCTAGGTAATGCAATTCTATTTTCAATGAAGTTAACTTATTCCCCATAGTCTGCAAAGCTTTAAATACATCATCTGATGGGGCTACAACAATAGGTTCTATGATTGTAATAGGCTGAGGAATAGGTGCTAAATCTGCCAAAAATGGCATTGAAGGCCTTGGTGCTAATTTTCCAGCTTGAATAAGGTTGTTTTTAGCTTTTATAACAATATCATAAGCATCCAGAAGAGTATTACCTCCCATAGATTGAATCATAGCGGAAATATCACTATTCAAAGCTCTGAGGTAATAAAGGAAAGTGTGGTCAGCTTGAGGCTTAACACTTGCTGGGATTCTTTCCCAAGTCCTAACAAAATAGATATTGAAACTGGACATGTACTCATGAGGGGCTCTTTTAATAGTAGACAATTGTTCAATGAGGGACAAATGATCTGAATTATCCTGGAATTGTTTCAACAATTTTTCACCTAAGTCATCCCAAGTTCTTATGCTTCTAATTTCTAGGTTTCTATACCATTGCAAGGCTTGCCCTTTAAAAGATGCAGCTAAAATTCTTAAAGCTACGTCTTCATGAGTGATATTATGGACTGCACATATGGCTGCAACATCTTTGATATGTTCAGTAGGTGTAACCTGATTTTCACCCATGAATGATGGCAAATTTTTCATGGCAGCATTGGGGATGTCATGGTAAACTGGGATTACTAATGGGTTGCCATTAGTAAAGGTCACAAAATTCCTCAAAGGTTGAATAGCCATTTGAAAAACTGGGATGTTAATAGAGAAATTTATACGTGGTGAAGGAATATCAAGAGGAGGGTTGTCAAAACCAGGTCTATTATAAGGTAAAGTATTACCAACTCTTCTCCTTCTAGCAGAATTCAAAGGTAAAGAAACAAAATCAAGAGGAATTCCTCTTACCGATGATCTTGTAGTCACTTTAGGCATGGAACATGCTATAATACTGGTCTGATATCAGCTTAATGGAGTCACCAAAAGATCTTAAAATCTTTAGAATAAATTGTTGCAGCTTGCTCCCGAAATTGACTTTGTAACTACTGTAAATCTGCTATGGATCTGTTGTAACTTTCACGTAGATCTGATTTGTGGTCCCACCGGGCGTGCCAAAAATTGTTATCTCTCGAAAGTGCACCTTGTAGAGAGATAGCTACAGGTTTTCTAAGCTTGCAATATTGATCTCTCTCTTTCGTAGATACAATGGAAACACCTCAGGTCTGTGGGTATACCTATTTTGAGGTGAGTCTCCGGTATCAAGGTCGGTTCCTTTTTGATGTATCCTAAATTTATCTTCTAGGGTTTAGGGTAAAAGATGACTGTAAAATAATTGAAAACTGAGGTGATACACCAAATTTATATGAGGGCTTTGACTGAGTATATGCACAATTGATATGTGGAATGATTTTTGATGCACGAGCCAACAGTTTTCTGTAGAATGTCAAGGGCAAACACTTGGTGGTATTGAGGGAAAATATCACAACACCATTAATAAGCTAACATGCACATTAAAATTAAGAAAAATATACTGATATTGCAGCAGGGTAAGATGATTAATCAGGGAATTTGCATTCACAAGACTAATAGAAACATACACAAGACTGCAAATAATTGGTAAGGTAGAAAATACTTCACACTCAGAAGGTGAATCTGGAAAAAAATTGCTTTAGTACTCCTATATCCAAAAATTCCTCTTTTTTGTTTTGCAAAGGCACACAATATATAGCAAAATAAAATTTTCCCACCCTTCCTAAAAATAGACTAAGGCTGTACTCGCCCATGCATCCTATTTTTATCCTTTATTTAATAATAAATAAAGGGATCAAATAATACAAACTAGTACAAGAGGCATTAATAGCCTTTGATTACATCTCAGTCAACTGAAGTTGACTATTCTATTTTAATAAGGGTGGGTGAATAATTTGCTAAAAATAAGATTGCTTGCTAGGCAAGTCTCTCTCCATGAGCATGCAACTGTCTCCTTCTCTGTTCTGACCTCTTGTGAAGCATGCAAAAATAACTCCTGTGAGTGAGCAAAATTAATTACATTATTTTGCAATACTTTACAAAAAAAAAGTTCATCCAAACATCGATCTTGATAGGGACCACCTCCAAGACTGATGTTGACATTTCTTTGTCTTCTAATGGTCACATGAGTGACACTCTGCAACTCAACTCTAAATCCTTCTATGGTGGGGACCACCTTTGCACTTCACCATGGTTTGGCCACCCTTGATTATTTGACATAGGCTACACTATATAGTCTGCCACCTTTTGATTATACATGACCATGTAATACTTATCGGCTTTGTATGTTTGAATAGTATATATTTTAGAAATTCACCTTTTCGGTGATCATTGTGGCATAATTTGGTCGGCTTTTGGCATTATTTAAAGTTTGGACTATAGTTAATCCTTTGAATTTTGAATGCAATGATTTTGTTTGATTTGATGACGTGGGTTAGCCCCTTCTCCATGGTGACTCACCCCTCCATACGTTTTGTCGGTGGAAACCTAACTCAGGTTGAGTCTTTTTGGAAATTTGGTGATGATTTTAAACCGCCGATCTGTGTACTTTGAGATCTTAGGTCGTCGATCTTTGGACTCATGGTTAGGGTTTCTGATTGTGCATTGAATGTGGTTGGTGGGATTGATTGTAGTTAATTGTTTTGAGCTCTGAGCACGATCCTCGGCCTTTGATCTTTGTCCTTGATGCTTTTTGATCATCGATGCTTAAACTGTGGTTGAGTCCTGTTGACTCGTCTCTCGAGTTTGCATGCTAAAGGGTGGCTATGACCCATAATGATCACTTCATTTGGTTTTTGTGATGCGGGTGAAACCCTGGATAATTTTTTTTTGATGCCATTGATCTAATCATTGAAGCTCTTTCCATTTCATTCTTTGGTCTTCTAAACCATTCGTGCCTCTGTATATTTTTTAAAACTGTGGTTTCTTTAATGGCTGCCATTGTTGCTAATCTTGAAGCTCAGCTCTATTCTATTTGGTCTTTGTGGTGAAGTCCATGAGATCTAATTTTCTTTTGAGGTGGCCACCATGGTTAATCACTTTGAGCTCTGAGTGTTTTGTGAGATCTTTTGGTCGAAAGGCTCGAGCACCAGTATATTTTTAGTCTCTGTGGGTTTTCCTTTTGAAGCAGCCACCATCTCTTGCTATGTGCATCACCGTTTGATGAGGGTAGGTAAGTTTCCCTGACCTCTAAGTTTCGTTGTTACTTAGTCTTTGCCATTTCGGCCTCTAAAACTGATACATGTTTTTCATTGCATTTCTTGTGACCTTTGTGGCTTGGCCTTGGTTGTTTCGAGTTGAAATTTGTTCTAAGCTGAAGCTTTCTGGGTCTTTTGATTTTGTGACCTTACCTTGAGGATTTACTGAAATTTTTTACTTAGAACTGGTAAGTTTCAACTGGTACTCATATTTTCCTCTAAAAACGCATGAATTTGGCACTTGGCTTGTTTTAAACCTTGTGGTTTTGAATTCATACTCCTCAAATTCATGTTCTTCCTTTTCTGAATGCTATTCTGAGTTGTATATGATTTTTTAGAACTATAGATCTGCATATTTTAAAATATGGGTATTCAGATTTCTGCTTTGAGCTTTACTATATGGTTGTATTATATATGATTAGTCTCTTTTGCCTTTCAAAATTCATCAATAGCATTTTTTGAAAACTATCATTTATACAGTGAACTCTACAGAAACTCTACTTTTGATAATATCTTATTTATACTCATTATTGACTTTGCATTATTTGGCTGGTTATGTGAAAATTACCTTGTTTGGGCCTTGTACTGGATGAGTTTGAAACTTGTGGAAGAGATGTGTAAGCTATACTTATTTTCAATGCTAAACTGACTTCCGATATTCTGAAGTGAAGAAATGTGCATCTTTGATTTTCCATTTATGCAATTTCTCATTTTCGAGTTCATCCTCCTAAGCTAAATCTAGGCTTTACATATTTCATTTCCACTATTTTGCTCATGGCTAGGATTTCTAGTTTGCATGCTAGCTTCTTGTAGTTCTGCAACTTCATATTTTCTTTACTTAAGGGCTTCAAATGATACAATTGTACTTGATTCTTACTTGTCAAAATGGATTCTGTTTGGAAAACATTCTTGTAACCTGTAGCTGCATTTGTATTGTTGGACCCTTGTAAGTGGCTTTCTGGAAATTGCAAACAATTCTTTATTTAACTGTAACACCATTTTTAGGCATAAGCCTTGATTCAGATGTTTTGTTGAAATACTATAACTTATTTCTTTTACTTAGATACCTTTTTTCCTTGATAGTAGTATTTCTGGCATTGCTGAAAATTTTGAAATGTTGATTTTACATGGCAAAGCCCTGGAATTTTTTTTCCAGAATTCTTTCTTCTTTCCATTTCAGTTGTAATCCTTTCTTTCCAGTTAACTTTAGCTTCTTGACATTTGATTCTTCTTCTTTAGTTGCAAACTAAATTATGTGCTCCTATCTTCCATTCTCTCTTTTGTATTGTAACCTCTTCCATTTTAGAATGGTTACTGAAACTTTGAGTTACATTCTTCCTGGCTGCAACTTGTACCTGCACACTTAAGAAAACAGTTAGAAAGTACTTAGGATTTTTGGCCTCTCTTATGTCCATGGTTTTCTTTTCTTTTCTCTTTTTCTTTCTGAGTGAATAAGGTATGTATGTAGTTTGATCTTCAAGTAGAATACATCTTCTATTATTAAAAGATTCATATATAGGAAATATGACATAGTATGAATATGAATTGATCCCTGAGCTCATAACTGACAGTTAACTTTTCTTCTTTTCAGGTACAATGGCTTCTACAATGGAGATGAAGAAGGAACAAAAGATGGAAATGGAGATGCTTCAATCAAAGAAAGAAACCCCCAAGGCAATGATGGGTTCACTCATACTCCTTTAATTTCTCTTTCATGCATGTGTACTTCTTATTTCAATAGTTGTACTTTACTTTCCAGTTACATCCCACGGCTTGTGTGGGAACATTTGAAATTTCCTTATGAATAAAACATTGAATTTTGTAAATGAGTTGTATATTTCTTTCTACCTTTCAACTTTCTGTATGGATTGTATGATGAACTAAACAAATCAGTCATATAATTGAATGTTTTAATCATGAAGGAAAGAATTTAGAAAACTTGTAACATCGAGTGATGAACTCTGATTTCTGCAATCTGCACTTATGTTTGTTGTCACAAAACTCAACACTTCACCTATTCTGCAATCCGGTGTCTTCATCAAGACAACAAAACTGTCCTTTGGGGCCCATGTGTTCTTTTGCTAAAGTGATGATGAAATTGCAGACTATGTGATCTGTTATATTTTGTAACAACACACATAGTTGCAGATTTCATGTAATCTTTTAAATAAATCAGCAGTATTAGCATAATTTGAAAAATCTCCCTTAGATTAGGTATACTTCACCAATAATATCCATCATAACAAAGTTTCGAGTTGCCCATTTCTGCACAAGTGCAGAAATTGTCAACAAAAATCTAAGAAAATTTTAACAGGGCTTTGCTATGTAAAATGGACATTTTATGTCTTTCCATCATGTTATTTCAAACTAATACATGCTTGAAAGTTGTAGATAAATCAAATAGTAATACAGAAAGGAGTTGATGCATGGTATGGTCAAAAATACAAGTTACCTCATGATAAAAAATATTTTTAGTTACAGTAAAACTAAGGATGCAGAATATGATTCATGATGAAGAGTTACAACTCACAATGCAACCAGCTCAATACTTAGACAAGTACAAAAACATCAATGACTTACACAACCATGAAAAGTTACAGAAGAAGTGAAGAAATAAAGATAGTTTTATACAAAATTAGAGTTACAAATCAAGATGACCACTTCCAGTAACTGCTACAGGATGTATGATAAGTAAAAAATTAAAATTAAGATGCTACATGACTTTTACAGGTAAAGTACAACTACAAGTCACAAAAATATCAATCCAAAAGTGAACTGGAAAGAGAGGTGCATAGTAGATGCAAGATAACATATTTCAGAAAGAGAAAATATATTCAGAAGCAGATATCTAGATGAGTACAGAAACCTCAAGCTTCATTTTAGTTCCTTGAATATTACAAATTATCAAAAGATTCAGTAAACTACTTTTGTAAAATAATTCATTAGAGAAGGAAGCATTCAAATGACCTTTTCTAAGTAGTAAGAGAGAAATTTTCTATCAACAAATCCATGTCACAGAGGATAGTCAGAATTGAAAAGAGCCAAGGTTGCTCAAAATGAATAATGATTTCAATCATATTTCAGTCAGAATGAGTGAAAGCAAGATCTAGCATATATATTATATGAGATGAACATGCAAGGAAGACATATGGATAACAAGTTATTCATATTCTAAGTCTTTCACTTTGTGAATAAAACAAATAATAGTAAATGCAAGCTCCATCATCAAGCCTCAGGAAGATTAATAACAAAAAGATACACGGGAGGAGTATAAACAGCTCGAGTCCTTGCAAAACTAACAACAATCACATATGGAAGAATATCTGGTATGCACAGAACAAGGAAAACTGAACCAACCTAGATTTAAGGTATATTTGTAATTTTAGGTAGAATGCATCAATTCGAGCTCTGAGAAAAGGATGTAATGATAACTCAAGGCCCATATCAAAGAATGCAACAGTTATGGGTTAGCCAAAGACCCTAGTATAAAATTTAAGCATTATTATCATAAAACCCTAGCTCAAAATGATGAAGCCGAAAACTCGTAATAGAACACAGAATACCCATCAGAATAAAGCTTTAAATCAGAAATTTATAAGGACATACATGATGACCAAGAGCAAGGTTGAAGCTGAATGCACAAAGAAGCATATAGTACAGATTTTTCAATTACAAGAATAACAAAGCATAATACAAGAATTTCCAGATATTTCTAGTTACATGCTCAGGAAGTAAGAGCTCAAATAACTTCAACGGTGGCCAAGTCTTTTAATGGAAGACCAACTTCATTGCATAAAATTTGAATTCATGCGTTGGAAACCCAGGAATTCGAATGAATTAAGAAATGCATAACTTCATAAAATACAAACCTCTAGTGCATATCATGGGAAAATATATACAGATTTTGCAAAATTCTCATAATTTCCAAAAGTTTCGAAAAAACCACATGGTCATTGAAAAACAAAGCACAAAAATCATACAGAGAAGAAGTCAGAAGATCAAGTGAAGAATTACTTAGAATGCGTAAAATCTTCGACAAAGCTCTCAAATCTAGAACAACAATGGGTAAATACACTGGTGCCAAGCAACAGGTGGCCGTTAAGGAAATGAGTAATAAGATAATAAACCTGGATACCCATATCTTAAAATACATCGATCTATAGTTTCAGAGAGCCAATATCATAAACAGTTGCGAGTATATAAGAAGAAACCGTGAACTTACCTTCTCCCGTAGATGGCAGTGAATCAAGATGAATGTGTATTCTTAGATCCATAGTACAACAGAAAACTCAGAATGGATACACATAGAGCTACAAATACCCAAAACACAACAAAGGGTTGTATAGGAAATAAGAACCTCCACAGACAAAAGAAACCAAAGCTTCAAGTTGCAGGCTCCTTAACATTTTATACAAGAGTGAAAGGAAAAGATAGAGGAATGACTTACTCAATGAAGAGGAAAATGATGACCTTATAACCAAGAATAATCCATGCATGCTCATTATCAAGCTAAATAACAAGTTTAGAATGCATAGCCAAGCTCAAAGGAAACATTCATGGTGGTTCTCTCAGTAGAAGAACTCAAGAAATAACATCAAGATGGAACTCAGAGCCACAAATTCCAACCAGAGCCTTCAAAATGGCCAAAAACCAAAACCTCAGTATAAAATATTGTTTTGTAGAGAAAGAGCTTGATGATACTCCAGACCAATGACCACGCCATCATAAGAGTTAATAGAATGCATGAGAAAAGATGAACTCAGAAAATCAATAGAACTAGCTCAATTCAGAGCTTGGAAATGCAGGTCCTGAGGAAAACTTTCAAGGGCTTCACCTGTTCCTACAAGATCGAGAGAAAAAAGATAAAAATGATTAGGTTTTTGAATTTTTGTTTCTTAGCTCGACTGGAGTTAACCCAAGCCAACCACCAAGTAACAGATCAACGGTGCGGGATCAATTAGTACACAAGATCAACGTCCACAAAACGATCATCAAGACCAATGCAAACCCATGTGGATCAAAAACATGAAGTGATTAGGGTACACAAGATCAACAGACCAAATCAATTTACACTTAAAACTTTCCAACTACCCAATCCAACCAGAGTACAAAGATTAATAGTGAAGATCAAGGCATCAATATCGAAAGGACCACATTACATACCAGCAACCACACTGTGGGTTGAAAGTTTTAAACCGCAATTAAAGCCACTGACAAAAGGAAGGGGTGAGTCATCATGGCGAAGGGTCCCAGCCCCATAGAATAAATCATTGCATTGACCTTAGATAAGGTTTTATAACATATGCCAAACAATCAAATACCGACAACCAATCAAAATGAAATGATGCTCAAAAGGTGGTCATATTTAGTATGCAATTGCAACCAAAAGGTGGTAGAATGTATAGGATAACATTCCTTTTAAAAAGTGACCTTGTTATCTCAAAACATAGTAATGTGCCAAGTCAAATTGGGGTGGTCAATCCAAGGGGAAGACAAGTGTTCACATCACAAGTGGTACCCACAGTGGGAGAGCTTAAACATGGTCAAATTATATTTTCTCAGGAGTGTAATTATTCATGTGACCATAAGAGGACAAAGGGGATGTCAACATCAGAACCAAAAGGTGGTCCCCATCAAGATGGATACATGGGTGAATATTTGGACAAGTGTTGCTAATAAAGGATTTATTTTTTCTCATACACAGGGGCATATTATTTTGCATGTCCATCCAAGGGGGCAAGTGGATCAAAATTATAGATGTCACATCGACCACTAGAATACAGATATTACATGCATTGGAGAAGACTTGATCATTAAGAAAAGTGTATTATTAGCATAATTATTCACCCAACTTTATTAAAAATAGAACAATCAACTGCAGTTTGACTGAGTTGTATTATTTTAACCAAGGCTATTAATGCCTCATTGTATTAGCATGCTTATTTTTATTCCTTTATTTTTTCATAATAAAGGATAAAAATAGGATGCATGGGCGAGAACAATTTTTAGTATATTTTTAGGATGGGTGGGATGAATAATTTTGCTATATATTGTGTGCATTAGCAGAGCACAAAGGGGGACTTTTTGGACACAGGAGTGCTGAAGTAGTTTGCCAGTTTTTCCTTTTGAATGAGAATTATATTTTGCCTTTCCAAAAATTTGCAGTCTTGTGTATGTCTTGTTAATCCTTGTGAATGTTAAATTCCCTGGTTAATCATATTGCCCTATTACAAATTTAGTATTTTCTGAATGATATAAGTGTGCATGTTTATCTTATCAGTATTGTTGTGAATCTTTCCCTCAATACATCAAGTGTTTAGCCTTAATATTTTGTTGAAAACTATTGGTTTGTGCATCCAGAATCCATTCTCAAATACTTGTGCATATACTCAATCAAAGCCCTCAACAATTTTGGTGTATCAACCCAGTTTTTTTATTCATTTACAACCATATTTTTACCCTCAAAACCCCAAAAATCAGTTTAAGATACATCAATAAGGAACTGGCCTTGATACCGGAGACTCACCTCAACAATAGGTATACCCAAAGACCGGAGGTGTTTCCATTGTATCTATGAAAGAGAGAGATCCATTTTGCAAGCTTAGAACACATGCAACCATCTCTCTACAGGGTGTATTTTCGAGAGATAACAGTTGAATTTTTAGATTTTGGATTCGAGGATATTAGATGTCGAGATTCCCAAGTCAGGGGGTGAAGATATTGGATGTTGGATGTGAGATGATAAGATTTGGATGTGGAAATTGATTGATTGATGAAAGGATCAATTGGATAGGGGATGAGGAGGTTAGATAGTAGTTAGATGACAATGAGGATTAGGTGTGGATGATGATATGAGTAAATGACGATGATATAAGGAGTGAGCTACCATAAAGTTCCAACTTTTATCATTATTAGTAGTGTTATGAATGTGGCATAGAGAAAAGTGCATCAAGGTACAAATACCTTGATGATTAAATTGCTAAATTCCCATGTCCTCATATCATTGGGTAGATTACTAAAAACAAAGATCCTCATATCATCAACCTAAATGTAAATGTAGACAAGCAAACAAAAAAAAAAACACACACATGTTGTATGTGTGTGTGTGTGTGTGTGTGGAATATTTAATTTTTTAAATGTTTGGATTCTTTGATATAGTGATTTTTTTAATGTTGGATTTTTTATTTTGGATTTGGATATATTTTATTTTTAAGATTTTGGATTGTTTTGATTTTTCGATGTTGGATGGTGGATGTCTAGATTATTTGATGTTTGATGTGGAGATTTTAGATTTTGGATGTTTAGATTATTTGATTTTTAGATTTTGGATGTTGGATTTTTAGATTTTGGATGTTGGGATTTTAGATTTTTAGATATTTTTAGATTTTTTATATTTGATTTTTGGATTTTTTTGATTTTTAGATTTTTGGATTTTAGATGTTGGATTTGGAGGTTTTGGATTTTTTTGGATTTTGGATTTTTATATTTTGGGTTTTTGATGTTTTGATTATTTTATATTGGATGGTGGATGTTTGGATTTGTGATGTTGGGGATTTTTCAGATTATTTTATGTTAGAGTTTGGATGCTTGGATGAGTGATGGGGGGGGGAAGGGATGTAAGGTGGGATGCAACTTTCTCTGATAGTTCCCAAAGCATGTGTGGGGAGGATGAAAGGGAAGGATTGAGGGAAATCATATAGGTTGGATAGGATAGGAATGTGTTGAGGATTGTTTGATTTTGGATTAAAGGATATGATGAGGATAGGATGATGATTATTTGATAGGGATTGGTTGATAGGATTGAAGGTTAGGTTGGATGTGAAATTGGAGATAGATAGATAGAGGGATGTGGTATAGGATAAGATGGGGAATATGGAAGATGATAAGATATGCCCCCAAGTATGGGGGCATGGATTGAGGTATAAATGTGGTGTGCCCCCAAGTGTAAAGTAGGGTGTCATTTGTGGATGGATAGATGATTTCGATTTTCCCCCATGCGTAGGGTAAAATGGGGAGTGAGGGGTATCTAAAATGGATGATGTCCCCAGAGGATGATAGTAAGGTTTCCCCTAGTCACATGAGGAGGATTGGATGAAAAGGAAAGGATCATCATCTTTCCACATATGTTTTATCCTAAGGGGAAAATGAGGATAATGTGATGGATGGAAGGAAAATGACATTAGTGATAAACAAAATATGGTCCAAATGACCCATGTTACAAGGAAAGAGTCAAACTAAAACAAAGTGTGACCAAGGTGTAAACAATACATGGAAACATGCAATCCCTATGTCTCTATGATATCAAATTGTGTGTGATTTTGATGGTTAATTACCGCTTGAAGTGAAGACTTAATGGGTAGTATGTGACGACAAACTAGTCAATGTATAGTGATTGATTAAGCCTGCTAGGTTGATGGAAGGTGAATGGGAGGTTAAGTCATGCATTGCTCCACTACCATCCAGGCATCTATAGCCCCGATGGAGGTACATCTGATTCTTGTCACAACATTACTCTACTACCAGCCAAACATCCATAGCCCTGGTAGAGTTGTGGGAAATACCCTTAGAGAGAGTCTTGAGGTGGATTTTATTTGATATTTTTAATTTTGATATGATTTTTAATTTTTTCTTATTTCAATTTTTTTAATTTTTTGTATAAAGAGGATCCACTCTCTTGAGAATTCTCAAGGGGTTAAGAATCACTAGTGGCTTGATGGGGGGATGAAAATGAGTGTAGTGATGACATTGGATAGAGTGTCAATAGAAAATGCCCAAAGGTCTTCACCACAAGTTAATTAAGTGTGTTAAAGTGTGTGGATCTCTAGGAGGAAAATGGTGTTGGGATGTTAGAGGTAATGATAGACCAAGGTAACACAGTTGTATTAGGTATTATTAGCCTACAACATGTGTGAGAAAGATGTTCAAGTGTTCAATTAGAATGGAATAGAATAGAATATGAATGAATGTGATGATAATGTGTGTTGGGATGCAAGATGGATGTTGGATAGTAGCCGGGGAGGAGGATGAGTGAGAAGGAATGAACATTCATGCTTAGGATATCCTTCTTTGACAAATTTGAAAGGAATTATGTGCTCAAACTATTTTTAGGTGTTTGGTAGTTGCTTCTACATAGGGGGATTAAATAATTTGTGATTTGGTTGAGTGATTGGGATGGTAGGATCAACAAGAGGAGTGGTCCAAGAAATGGGTTGTGATGGATTAGTGGGAGATTTTAATTTTTTTATTCGTTGTTAGTGTTAGGTTTATACCCTACCATTTGCATTCTAAATGACCTGGATTTTGATGAAGGGAGATGGGTTCACGAATGCCTTGTTCATAGAGGCCTAAGTACCTTTTCTGACAATGTTTCATATTAGTGAACATCTTTTGGGATATAGGATATTAAGTGTATGGGGAATATGATGCCATGTGATCATCATGAGATCAAATTCTAAACTTCAAAATATCAACTATTCCTTGGCCTAAATCCATTCAATTGGGTAAAAACGACAAGGAGTTTTCATCAAAAAATTTGTCATCCGCTAAGAGGTCAGACTAAACAAAGGATGGGGGTGAGATTTTTTTTTTTTGGTAGGTGATCGATGGTTGGATGTAACATCGCTTGGACTTGGATGGCTGAAAAAGTTTGGGTATTGAGTAGGATTTGGATATTTGACAATGATTATGGAGAGGATTGAGATGGAAAGGTAGTGGATAAAGAGGTACAATAATAAGAATTCCTTGTTTAACGAGATTTTGGATATAATGACCTAAATTGCATGCAACGATCAGTCGAATGTCCATGAGTGTGATGGAAGTCACAATAGTAGTGTTTCTAATACCAAGATGGTTTGGGTAGGTTTTGATTACGTTATTTGATTGGGGCATGGATTGATCATTGTTAAGGTTTTGAGATGTTTCATATTAGTGATGGAAAATGGTGGTCAAGGATTCTCCTACATGAGTGGAGTGGCTTGGGTTAAATGGTTTAAATGGAGTAGGAAGTAATTATTTGGAGTGAATAGGAAGTAATGATTTAGAGGGAATAGGAAAGTAATGGTGTAGGATTAGGTGGTTGATGAGATGTTCTTGTTGAATTGGATTTAGGACTCCTGATTGGATTGGAGTAGTTTTTACGATGAATGAGGGATGGATTAGGCCTGGGGGCCAAAGTGGATGGTTTGGGCTTGGGGGGTGGAAGTCAATTGGTGTGGATATGTGAATGGGACTCGATGGTGGGTTTTATGATGACTAGATTTAGGGGTTAATATTTTTGATGGGGTTAGATTATTCGCTTGAGTTTTGATGGGATGAATATGGAGGTCATTATGTTTGATAAAGAGTTTAGAGCTTTGGGTTTGGGATTGATGGCAAGATTAGCAAGGACATAAAGGATGTTCTCTTGGTTTAGGTTAGAGTTAGTGAGATGGTCAAAGCCTATGTAATTATCTTATGTGGATAGTGGTTTATGTTTTTTAGGTTGAGGTGTAGATTGAGATGATTTGGGTTCCTCAAGGAGGAATTCCATGGGGTGAGAAGTAGGAATCTTAGGAAGGGTAAATTGTGGATGGGGTTGTTTGGGAGATGATGGTTTAGGAGATGATTGGTTGATTGAAGATTTAAGATTGGATATTTGTTGATTGAGATGTTGGATGGTTTTTAGGATGTTATGATTGACATGGGATGGTTGATTTGGATGACGAGGAGAGAATTGGCTAAGGTAGGATGTGAGATTTGATATTTGTTTTTTAATGTATTGAATGGTGTGTGGGACTTTGCGGTAAAAGTGAGATGGTTGAATTTGATGGGTGGGGGATGATGAGATAATTTGGTTGATGAATTTAGAAAAGAGATAGGGTTTTGGATGTTGCTTTAGAGAGTATGGGGATTGAGGATCAAAGGCCATGGTTAGATAGGATGTGTGGGTGATTAGTTTTGGATTAGGATTGATGGTGATGGGATTAGGATTGGGATTGTTTAATTAAGGATATTTTTTTATTGATTAAATTTTTAATGTGATGGGATAGTGAAGGGTGTTCACAAAAAACAATATCTTCTCTTCTTTGAACTGTCACTTCTCCGCAACAACACTTCAAAGAGGGGGAAAGTGTAGACATCTAAAATACTGACATGCTTAATCACAATTAATCCATCCCAACATTATCCATATAATAATTAATCGCAAGACTAATTATTATTATTTAATCCATTTTATCACATTAATATCTCATTAATCCCTCTGCTATTTTATCATCATTTATCATTTATCATTAATCCATTAAATCCATCTTACATCCCATTTTATCATTAATCTCATTAATCCATTATTATATCATATTATCTTATTTTAATCCCCATTAACATTTTATAGTTATTTAATATTCCTAAATCTCACCTACCACCTACCCTATGTTGAGTTGTGGAGATAAAGTGCTTCACAAATAACATGCTTTACAAGTTGTTGTTTACACATTAACAGACATCGATCACCTAGGAGGAATCGACATCGGTCTCCTAGGAACAACTGACATCGGTTGGGTAACCGTCATCGGTTACGTGTGCGTGAATGTTTTTTATTTTTGATGCATGTATAGGTCCAACATTTTATTATAAAGTTGATCTAAAGGTTGTAAATGCATAACTAAGATTCCCTAAGTTTGTATATGCCTATCTAAGCTAGAAGTCTAGGGTTAGAAGTGAGAATAGAAAAGGATTGAGTAAGATCCTTGATTCTCCTCAGTTAAGAGGATGATGAATAAGAAGAATAAGAAAAGAAAGAAGGTTACATGAAGATAAAGCTTCCATGGAGAGAAGTCAGACATAAGGAAATGACAGGTACATCTGAATGGTGAGAAGAGTGTAATATTTTCTACTGTATTTCCTTTGTATTGTTTAGTCTCATTGTAATGGCTTATATAGTTTGCAAAGCTCATAGGGTTTATTCTTGTATATCCACATGATGTTGTGAGATCTTGTATTGTAGATCCAAGAGATCATGTTGTATTGTTGATCCATAGAGATCTAGTATTATAGTGGAGGTTGTCTTCTTGTTTGCATAGGTTGATACATTGATGGAGGAGAGACTTACTTCTTGGTACACAATTATGATTGCACATTGGTAGACACATTTGAGAGGTATTTTTTCAGATTCGCAAGAGAGCTTGGTTGTATTTCATAGATGCACAAGTTCTTGGTTATGTGAGATCTGGTGGTGGTTTGGAGGCAAAATTGTAGTACACTCATGTAGATCTATTTAGATACCTGGAGGAGGAAATACTCTTGGAGAGATGCATTGTACTCTTGTATGGAAGAGTTGGTTTGTACTCTTGTTCATTGTATATATATTGAGATCTCTATCTTTGGTGGACATAGCCCACATTGCGTGAGCCACAATACATGTTGTGTTATGTTTGTTTACTTTGTTTTGATTTGAATTTTCTAGTTTATACTTCCACTACAGTAAATTTGGGGAATTTTCTAGTTCCGTAAGTGTATGATTTGGTTTGTTATTTAATCATAACACCATTCCATAGTCTGAATTCCAACAACAACTAGTATGATACCAAAAAGAGCCTGGTTTGTTATTTTATACCAACAACTAGTATCAGAGCAATAGCTTTAGTTTTCAGGGCAAGGGTTTACTTCAGGGTTTTGTTAGTGGTATTACTAACAACTATATGAGAGAAGGGTTTTGTTTTTCCTGATGTGTAAATTAGAGGGAAATATTTAATATAAAGTGGGAGATGGAAATGTAAGATTGCTGGAAGATGATAGTGACCAACGTCGATATTCTATACCGATGTGGGAACTATTCCTTAGCCAATGTCAGTAGGGTGACCATGGTTAGTTAGTAAGAAACCGGCATGTCATTGACCTGTTAAACAGAAAATCATAGATCTGAAGAAATTTGAGAAGATGCAGTGAATGTTTCTTGATTGTTGAGTTGTCCATGGTTTTTGGAGGCACATACATGTTGGTCAGATTGTAGATTCGGATTATAGAGGTATAGTTTTTTTTCTTGGTATTTTAGTCCATGTATGTTTTGGTTGCACATGTATGTTTGGGATTGCAGATCTAAGTAAGAGATACAGGAGGAGTTATGCATCCTTGGTGTAGTTAGATGCACGGGCTTCGTTAGAGAGGAAGAATATAATAACAAAAAATGAAGATGGAGATTCCATCAGAGAGGTAATTACTTTGGTTGAAGATGTGAATGAGTGTCTTAGTGATGGTGAGGTTATGTATTTCATATTGGTGTAGTTTTATTGCATGCATTATTGTTGTAAAGTTTGTGTAAGATTTGGGTGCTTCTTGAAATGAATGGCTCAACACAACTATCAGCTTTAGTTGGAGTAGGCAACTGGTTTGGTGTACTATGCCAATATGTGGCATTATGATTGTTCTAGTAGCACTGACATCCATCAGTGAACCAGATGTCGGTCACAGGGGAATCGGTACCGGTCAGAATATCGAGGTCGGTCTCTATGACAATAAGTCTGTATTGATTTTTTTTGCAATAGAAGAGGTCATGAAAGGTTTAGTGTCTAGTTTAGAGGATCAGGTTTCTTGCACAATGTGTACATGAAGAAACAGAGTATATCACTTAAATTTTTGAATAAAAAAGAGGATGGAGTTGGCTTGGCTAGTCCAGTATGACTTGGGTCAAATTCAGGTATCTCTATATGAATCATGTTTTATTTCTTTCATTTGAAGCAACTGGTATTATGTTTGGATTGTGTGCACAAGTAAAATATGCACCACAGATATTTAGTGAGTTTGAATTTTATTTCTGAGATGTGTTGGAATCTTGAGAACAATGGTATCTAGTCTAAGGATGAGATCCTCAATTAAAAGTCATGTTTAGACACAGTTGTAGGTAACGGGAGATGTTGAGTACATATGGATGAAAAGAATGTGGTTAAACCTACTTAAAAATAAGTCCAAAACGTCTGTGATGTAGAAGTATTCTTTGATAAAAAGGTAATCAATTTTATATTTTCTTTCATCTATTTTATTTCTCACTGATATATATTAGATTTTGAGCTTGGGTATTAGAGGTAGTGCAAGGGAGTTTGATGTTGAGTGGGAGAAATCCAAGGTTGTTGGCATTGCATGTTGGACACATATGAATGTACAGAGTGAGAGGAGAATGCTACTATTCAAGAATGGCATGAAGAACAAGTTGTTGTGGAGGACTGTCACAGTTTTGTAGGTATTTTATGTTTAATGCATGATGACATCACTTTTAGTTTTATTGTGTAGTGCCTGGATATCCTTATGGGATAAAAATTGATGGTTGTTCAGCTGGGTTAAGAAGAGAGCAATTTTTTAGAGTTTCAAGGGTGAAAGAAGGAAAATCTATTTGTTATAGGTTACAGGTGTGACATTAGTGTGTGTTTATAGTTTATTGATGTTTCCCTTGTTTGCTTTCATCTTGGATGGATGTGCAGTATGTTAATGACATTTTTGTTGGTATTTACATTTTTGTTGGAAGTTCGTGTTGAGTGGGAGTAATCCATGGTTCTTGGCATTGCATGTTGGACACATATGCACGTGCAAAGTGAGAGGAGAATGCTACTATTCAAGAGTGACATGAGGAACAAGTTGTGGAGGACTGTCATGGTTTTGTAGGTATTTTGTGTTTAGTGCATGATGACATCACTTTTAGTTTTATTGTTTAGTGCTTGTATATCCTTATGGGATGAAATTTGATGGTTGTTCAGCTAGGTTAAGAATAGAGGCAATGTTTTAGAGTTTCAAGGGTGAAAGAAGGAAAATATGTTTGTTACAGGTTACAGGTGTGACATCAGTGTGTGTTTATAGTTTATTGATGTCACCCTTATTTTCTTTCATATTAGATGGATGTGTAATATGTTGATGACATTTTTATTGGTATTTACACTAGTCATTAATAGCATGATTAACATGGTTGTTACTTTTGACATTGATGAGTACATGATTCATATGTGGCTTTGGAGTTAGTTGGTGAGAGACTTGCAACTTTTGAAGAGCCTAGTGATATGGATGGATGTATATGGTGAGTGTTGAAAATTTTTACACTTGTGCAAAAATGGGCAACTTGAAACTTTGTTACGATGGATGGCATTGGTGAAGTGAACCTAAACTAGGGGAGTTTCTTTCAGCTCAGTGTTGTTTCTTTCAAGTACATATGCACGAAAGAGAAAATAGAGGAGTATGAATGAACCAATCATTTCCTTGAGGTTTCTTTTGTTGCATTTGATGTATCTCCAGCTCCATCTTTTTTCCCTCTTCATCTCGTTACTTAAGGCACTGTACCTGAAAACAGAAAAGAGAAAAACTATCAGTTATGAGCTCAGGGTACAATCCATATTCCTATACTATCCAAATTCATGCAGATGAATCTCTTAACAACAGGAGATATAAATTACATGAGGATCAAAGGCACAACTGATAAAATTACTTTTATGTAACAGTACACATGATTATGTACTCAGAAATAAGGAGAGACAAAAGAAAAGAAAACTATGGAACATAAGAGAGGCCAAAAACCAAAATATTTTCTAACTATTTTCTTAAGTGTGTAGGTACAGGTTGCAGTGATGAAGAAAATAAAATCATGCCTTATAGTCCTCACTGTTAGATAAAGATTGCAATTTTTCAATGACTTCTATCCTATGGTACATCAAGATTGGAATAAATCACAAATACATACTGGTATGAAGGAAGAATGCAACTCAAAGTTTAGTAGCTATTCTAGAAATAGATGAAGTTACAGTGCAGATCAGAGGAGAGACTTGCATGCTTATTTCCACTCAAAGATAACCGTACATGTTTCAAATTTTCAAATAAGTGAAGTAGAAGAATCATAATGTAGAGACTGAAGTTAACTGGAAAGATAAGATTATAGCTGAAACAAAATGAGAAAGAATATGAGAAAATTTTGACAGGGCTTTGCCATGTAAAATGGACATTTTAGATCTTTCCATCATGTTATTTTTAAACTAATACATGCTTTAAAAGTTGTATGTAAATCAAATAGTAATACAGAAAGCAGAAAAGCATGGCATGATCAAGATAACAATTATCCTATTTCAGCTTCCAACAACAAGCCATGATTCAATAGAAGAAGTGATACATTCTGTAATTTGAATCAAGAAAGTACATTTATTACAGCTGGAACATAATAAAAGAAGGAAATTTGAGAAAATTTTGACATGGCTTTGCCATGTAAAATTGACCTTTTATATTTTCCAGCATGCATACTAAAGCTGTAATAAAGATCAAATAAATATTTAAGCAAAATAAATGGGAACTAAACTTTCAGTCATCAAGGTGAAGGACTTTGGAGCATTCATTATAGCTTAAAAACTGAAGAAAAATGAAGTTTCAAGGTAATCTTACAAGGTGCAACCATTCTAGAAGTACAATTTTCAAATGAAGCAAGTATCAAGCATACAGACTGCTATAGTATAGCTTCAGAGCTCAAATCAAATGCAAGTTTCACCATGGAACATCTCAACTCTGAATAAAGAAGGCCTTCATGCAGCATTCAACAGTGATACAAAATTATTTTTAGTTATGCAGAGCTAGTTGAAGGTGCTATGAAAAACAAAAAAGTTTTAGAAAAAACAATGACATCAGTAAGGAAAGAAATCAAGCATGATGTACTCTAGCTCAAAGTTTTGGAGATCAAAGGTGTACACAAAATTTTAGAACAGCTCAAGGTCCAGTAGCACAATAGTGAAGGAACCCACAACAAGTCAAAAAAAAGTGAGTATTAAGAAGGCCATTCCTAGAGGGACTTTTTAGCTAAGAAAAGTAAAATGAAAGAATGGAAAGAGAGCCATGCATCCCAATAAGGCCTTTAAGCACAAAAACTCATACAAAGAAGAATGTAAAATAATCCATCTCAGGACTTGAAAAGTCAGGAAAAATCAGAGCTTATAGAGACAGAAATTTCAGAGTTTAGAGCTCAAAGAGATCATTATGGTGTCTATAAAATTTTTCAGGGCTTCGCCCTCCATATTGACATTATGAAATGAAAATGAAAAGTTATGGTTTGGGATACTCAATTAACTTAACCACCTTTCACCCACTACTGAAATTCAACAATGTATATCAAAAATACAGACATCATATTGCAGGCTGCAAGCTCGAGAACAACTCAAAATGAAAAGCACAACTTTAAAGAATAGCTCAAGAAGAAGAAAAGCCAGTAGAGAAGGCATTTACAGTTTCAGAATGTAGACAAGCTACAAATTCATAAATAGAAGTAACCATCAAGGAGTTATAGAACGTTTTGAAATGCTTATGCATAATGGAGAATCGAAAGAATACAATCAAAACCCTTCACGCTAGTACCCATCAACATTTATCCCCTTCTATTTCCAGTTTCAAGCAAAATCTCCATCTTCGAGTGTTAAGGAAACAAAAGGAAAGATATTTCAAGTACCCATTAAAGATAAAATAATGATTTATTATTTTGAGCCATTACAGATCTACCAAGGGTTTTACATAGAAATTTGAAATGGAACAGAACTTACCAGGTTCAAATTAGAACTTCAAACCATCAAAATGTAGAGTAAATGATGAGGATGCAAAACTATTTTCAAGCTCAGAAGACCCTTTAGAGGAAAGACATTACAAAAGCTTTAGCAACGGACCAAGATACGGTGAAGAAGCTCGAGAAAATCAATTTGGAGGCTACATATAGAGGTCTTACCCTTTTCTAAAATGGTGGCCATTATATTCATAACTAACTGAGTGCACAAAAGCCAAGTAGTGAAGCTTCAAGTTCTCAACAATGGTAGCCAAGAGATCACACAGAGAGTGTAGACCAGAAGATCACATAAAATCAAAGAAGTCAAACTTCAGAACTCCTAAAACAGTGGCCAGAAATGAAGCACAATGCCTCCAGACTTCACCAAAACCTTCTACATTAAAACCCGAAGTATCCATTAATAGAGAATAAGCATAGGTTTGTGCTCAGAACTCTGAAGTAAAGGCCAAATAGAAAACCTAAAAATGACAAGTAAATACCAGTGTTCGAGCCCTTATGGCCGCAAGAAATAACAAAACCCCACAGAGCCCGAACAATTAAAAATGGTGGCCATAAGACCCCACAAAGACCTCACAGAGCTCCGCAGATGACAAGAGAACCATTTTTATAGAGAATCCGAGCTTGAAGATGATAATATTGGTGAGAAGCAACCAAATCTTGCTCAGAAAGCTCTAAACAGATCAAGCTCATTGCCCAGATCTAAGGAAACAGAGAGATCAACAAAAACACAGAAGGATAAAAGTGCCAAGTTTCCACACTCGCAGACCTCCACCGTTTCATAAAACCATTACACAGATAGAGGAACCGATCTCAAAAAATGTCAACAATGGTAGTGGACATTTTTCTAGGGCTTCACCCGTGAAATGAGAAACAAAAAGTAAACAACGAGTTAGGGTTGAGTTATTTTATCAACCCAACTCAACCTCATACAATAGAACTCAACTAGAGTTAAGCATAGATAATCAACGTTCAGCCATAGTACTGAAATCAACAATCAAGGATCATTACAAAGTCCAAAGCAACCCAGAGGTAACCTAACTCACCCAGAGTTAGTGATTGACGCTCAGAGATCAAGTCGTGTAAGGATCAATGGCTGAGAAGAGTTCACCAATTTCAAAACATAACCACAACCACCTACGTCATTAAATGCGAAGGGTGAAACCCTAACTATGGGTAATCAAAGATCAAAGGTACAAAATGAACAGTACAGAGATCGAAGGTCTTCATCAGAAAGACCTAACTCAACTTGAGTTAACCATGCCACCAACAAGTTTCTAAGGGGTGGGTCATCATGGAGAGGGGGCCAGCCCCACGATTAAAACAAAATTATCATTGCTTTGACCTTTTAAGGTCTATGGTCTATGTGTCCCAAATAATCAAAGGTGGCCGATTAAAGGTCGATAACAATGATCACCGAAAAAGGTAAAGTCTAAATCTTAGTCCACTCAAAATATAAAAGCCGATAAGTATTATAATACAATGATGATCCCAAAAGAGGCTGATAACAAGCATATACCATGGAACCCAAAGCATTGTCAAGTATCATAAGTGTATATTATGACTAGGTATTGAGGAGCAAATGATATGTAAGTGACAGAGTATAACCAAAGAATATTTACCTTAACATTTACAAAAGATACCTCGTACCCTTAAGTGGTCAACTGCAAAGGTGGTCCCCACTAGTGGGAAGGTTGGAAATTATTCACAATGTGTTATCCATGTGACCACAAGAAGACAAAACAAGTGTCAGCATCAAAAACAAAAGTGGTCCCCATCAATATAGATGTTTGAGTGAATTGATTTTGTAAAGTATTGCAAATAATGTAATTGATTTTGCTCACACACAGGGACATAACTTTTGCATGTGCATCCAAGGAGGCACGTGGATCAGAATTACAAATGTCACATCATGCACAAAAGGACAAATTTTCATGCACCAAGAAGGAGACTTACTCATAAAGCAAGATTTATTATTAGCAAATTATTCACCCATGCTTTTCTTAAAAATAGAACAGTCAACTGCAGTTTGACTGAGATGTAATCAAGGCTATTAATGCCTTTTTGTATTAGCTTGCTCTATTTTATTCCTTTATTTATCAATAAATAAAGGGTAAAAATAGGATGTATGGGCAAGTACAATTTTATCATATTTTTAGGAAGGGCGGGGAGATAATTTTTGCTATATATTGTGTGCCTTGGCAAAGCACAGAGGAGGAATTTTTGGAGACAGGAGTGCTGAAGTAGATTTTGCCAGTTTTTCCCTCTAAATGAGAAGCATATTCTTCCTTTTTAGTTATTTGTAGTCTTGTGTATGTTTATTAACCCTTGTGAATGATGAATTCCCTGATTAATCATCTTACCCTATTACAAATTCAGTAATTTCTGCATGATATTAATGTGCATGTGTAACTTAACAGTATTGTTGTGATACTTTCCCTCAATACATCAAAGTGTTTGCCCTAATATTTTGCAAAAAAACTCTTGGCTTGTGCATCAAGAATTCATTCTCATATCAATTGTGCATGTGCTCAGTCAAAGACCTCATGCAATTTTGGTGTATCACCCTAGTTTTGAATCCATTTATAGTCATCTTTTACCCTCAAACCCTAGAAAATTAGTTTAGGATACATCAATAAGGAACCGGCCTTGATACCGGAGACTCACCTCAAAATAGGTATACCCACAGACCTGAGGTGTTTCCATTGTATCTACGAAAGAGAGAGATCAATTTTTCAAGCTTAGAACACCTGCAACCATCTCTCTACAGGGTGCACTTTCGAGAGATAACAATGAGTTTATACATGAGGATAGATTCTATTTTATGAGTCTATAATGATGTAAATATTCTATTTGCGCATGGATGCCTATGAGCATGGTTTAGATTCCCTCAAGTATGAGTAGGGGATGTTTTTTTTTCCTCTTATTATTATTTTACTCTATGATATATAAGTTTTCTATAGATGGTTGTCTTGGAAATGAATTTTTTTTATGCAGGGTTGGATTTTCATAATGTAGTGTTTGGATTCTTTGAGTTATGCATGTGTTGTGGATTTATCACCCACTAGTTGAATGTAGAACTCATTTGGGATGCTTTTACCTAGGATCTTGTTTTTATTACTTTTTCATATTCCAGTTTGACTTGTCTTTGGTCAGTTGCATTGGTTGTTACATGGAGACATGGATAGATGGTTGGAGAGCATGGTTAGTTATATAGGTATGGTTAGGTTTTTGATTGAAGCTCAATATTTCAGTTTGAGTGGGAGATCTTGTAGGTGTGTGAGTCATGGTGGCTTGGTTGCATGAGAGGCTTGGTGTTACAATCCACTGGGAGCTTGATGTATAGATAGATCATATATCATGAATCAGTAATAGCTTTGTGTAGGTATATGGTAATTCATGGGTTTGTTATCTTATTAGTTTTAGAAGATGGTTTAATATTCCTATTTTTGAGATAATTTTTAAAGTAAAGAATAGTTGGTCTTCACGATATGTAGAGGATGATAATGTGCAAGTACATGTTCAATAATTTATCTCTAAGTGGGATATTATTGAGTTGTGGAGCTAAATTGCTTCACAAATAGCATGCTTTACAGGTTACTGGTCTACACAGTAACCAAAATCAGCCACCTGGGAAGAACCAACATCGGTCAGGGAACCGACATCAGTCACCTGGGAGCAACCGACATCGGTTACCTGTGTGTGAATGTTTTTTATTTTATATGAAGGATTATATCTAACCTTTGAATATAAAGGTGATATAAAGGTTTTAAATTCATAGCTAAGATTCCCTAAGTTTGTATATGCCTATATAAGCTATAGAGATAGGGTTAGAAGTGAGAATTGAGAAGGATTGAGAAAGATCCTCTATTCTCCTTGGTTGATAGGATGAAGAATAAGAAGAAGAAAAGAAAGAAGGTTACATGAAGATAGAGATTCCAGGGAGAGAAGTTGGATAGAAGGAAATGACATGTACATCTGAATGGTGAGAAGAGTGTAATGTCTTCTACTATATTTCCTTTGTATTGGTTAGTCTCATTGTAATGACTTACATAGTATACAAATATCATAGGGTTTATTCTTGTAGATCAACATGTTGTTGTGAGATATTGTATTGTAGATCCATGAGATTATGTTGTATTATTGACCCATAGAGATATATTATTGTGAAGGAGGTTGTCTTCTTGTTTGCACAACTTGATGCAGTGATGGAGGAAAGAATTACTTCTTAGTGCACAGTTATGGTTGCACATTGGTAGACCCATTTAAGAGGTCTTGTTTTACATTCATGGGAGAACTTGGTTGTAGTTCATAGATGCAATAGTTCCTGGTTATGTGAGATATGGTGGTGGTTTGGAGGTACATTTGTAATGCACTCATGTAGATCCATTTAGAGATTTAGAAGAGGAGATAATCTTAGAGAGATGCATTGTAATCTTGTATGAAAGAGTTGGTTTATACTCTTGCTCATTATATATTGAGATATCTATCTTTGGTGGACATAGCCCACATTGGGTGAACCATAGTACATGTTGTATTATGTGTGTGTACTTTGTTTTGATTTGGATTTCCTAGTTTATACTTCCATTTCTATAAATTTGGGGAATTGTCTAGTTCTGTATGTGCATGATTTTGTTTGTTATTTAATCATAGCACCATTCCGCAGTCTGAAATCCCAACACCCTACACATCCCTGCACCTATCCTTTCCATCAAATCACATCCCTAAGCATATTTATTTAACCTAATCTAATCCTAATCTAATCACATCCTCACACATCTAAATCTAGAGGCTTCTATTTCTAGAAGCCTCTCTAAATTTCCCTCCATTTAAAAATTCAAATAAATCTCTCACCCTTCATTGAATATTCTTTCAACTTCTAGAATCCTCTAACTCTATAATCCTCCATCCCCACATGAACCCCCCACCCTTGATCTCAATCCAACATGGCTTCATCCTATCCTTTGAATCCTCCACCCACAAACTATAAATTGAGCTCTCCTCCTCCATGAGAGCTTGCTTGAAGCAAGTCACTAATTCATATCGAATTTCTACCATTTTTATCACTCAATCAATTTATCATTCATCTTTATCCATTTATAGTCAATCTATGATCATCTTGATCAAGAAAACCATCATTGATCAAAGGGGAGGTTCTGCAAAAATTATCTCACTAATTTGAAGAATAATCAAGAAATCAAGAGCACATCCAAAAGCAACAAAGGAGGATTTTGTGAGGTAAGTGCAGGTATTATATTCTTATTTTTTTCTATATTGATTTATTTGAGGTAGTAATTAGAAGTTTTAGCCTAAGAACTTAGGTTCATCTTGTCTTCGAATATTTTTTGTCTAGTCGTGTATTTGAATATCCATCAAGTCATTACTAATTTTCATGTATTCAAGACAACAACTATCCTAGCAGCTGGTAACCTCAATCCTATGTGATGTTGCAACAATGCTAATTTGAATAACATATTAAACCTAGTGGCAGCTAGGCTTAAACTTTTGTTTGGAATTCATGTGATAGACTTTGAATATACTATTGAGTTCAGCACACACTAGGCTTAAATTTTCATTTGGAATCACGAGTATTCAGGAAAGAAATGTAGTGAGCAACCACGCTAGCGGCCATCAGTTGTTAAAACTAGTCTTTTAAAGTTTAAATATAATTTTAGGGAGCATAATTATAATTTTAATCAAGTCGTTATAAATTATCATGAATGCAAGACAAAAACTATCCTAGTGGATGCTAGGAATATCATGTAAAAAACTTTGAATAACATGTTGTAATTAGAGGCCACCTGGCTAAACAATTAGTGTTTAAGTTTAGTTCAGTTTTGAGTTTTTAGTTAGGTTGTTAATCAATATATTGAATGAAAATATAAGAATTATTATAGTGGCCATTAATATTAAGTCTTTATTATGTTACACAAACACAATGGAATAATCTACAACATTAACGACGTTAGGCTGGGAATATCATGATATAATTTGAATAACATATACTTTTGTTGTTTTGTCTCGGTTGAGTAGCTGTTTCTGGGTTTTCGAGCTTCATAACACTCGGATCTTGATATTCTCTCTGATTCTCACTCTTATTCCGGCTCTTAGGCCTTCTTTTGTTCTCATAGTCCCTTTCAAAAAACTATTTGCCAATAATAAAAAAAAAACATATTGAACTCAGCGGCCCCAAGGCATAAATTTTTGTTTTGAAATATGTGTATTATAGAAAATCATTTAAATTATTATTGTCTTAGAATAGTTGTTGTCTTGGAACATTAAAAAAAGAAGGTAGTATTGTAACATCCAAATATAATAAAGGATCTTAGTTTTCTAGTCGGGTCGTTACTAATAATCATGTATGCAAGAAAACAAATATCTTAGCGAGCGCTAATCTCAAGTCTTTGTTATGTTGTACCAATGTTGTTTACTAATCTTAGACATTAGCAGCCGCTAGGATTCGAATATCATGGTGGGATTCTATTAAATTAATATAGAAATCTAAATATAATAATGGTGTTTAGCTCGGTTTTCAGGCGAGCCATCCTAGTTATATCGTATGCAAGTCAACCAAAATATTAGTGGCCGCTAGTCTCCGTTCTTGTTTGAAAAATGTATTTAGGAAACTCTTTAATATTTATCTTGTCTTGGAATATTTGTTTCTTTGTGTTGTCTTGTAATAGTTAGGCAATGTCGTAAACATTGAGCTTAATGGCCTCTAGTCTTGGAATATGTTATTTTAGAATTTAAAAATTGTTACTTTATATTGGCTCATTTATCAAGTAAGTCATTACTAACTATAAATGAAATATATGTATGTAAATAAAATGATTAACATTTATATTTAATAATATTAAAAAGAACATATAATGTGCTTATCTTTTTTCTAAACATAAAAAAATTGTAAAGACAATGCATTTAATTATTTCTACGTGGAAAATCAAATATAAAAAACTATGTATATTAACGCGGAAATCAAGTGAGAATCAAATATTGAAGAATTAGTCATGACTATTTCTTTCATATTAAAAAAATCATTAAAGGAAGTCAAAAGTATTTCCTAAACTATAAAAAATCAAACCATTACGGTTTATAAAAAAAGAATATGTGACTCGTGTTTTGCTAGTAGAGATAGATGCCAGGACTTACGGGAAAAAATAAATGGATGAAGAAGAACAAAAAATGAAAAAAAAAAAAAACAGAGAGACAGATAGAAGGGCTGAAAAGTGAACCCGTTTAACAGACACGAATATTTGAGCTACATATGAACATAAAATATGGGTTTTCAAAAGGAATAAATATTTTAAAAGGGATTAAAAAATCTTCGGTCGTTGGCAGAAAAAAATGAGGTTTTAGATAGAGCAACATGTTTTGACAAGAAGATGGAACGTAACTGCAAAGGCACCAAAGGGAAAGGCGGGAACGAGTTGCAGTGCAAAACACAAGAACTAGGTAAATACAAAGTTTTTGCAAGTTCCCGCCATCAACTATGGTACACATATAATAACATAGATGATTTTGATAAATACTTGTTTTAGTTGTATTTGATATTTTAATGTGATTGATAATGTCTGTTAAAGCTTCGTATTCTCTCTAAAACACAGTATCAATCGAGATTCTGTCTCTAACCTATTTTGCTTGTCTATTTTGATTATGTCTATTGATCGCCTCCTAAACTGCACTCACACCGATGATCTATCCACTATCACTATTTTATGTCTTGTTTGTGTAGCCCCAAACATGATTACGATGACTTCCTCAGCTTACCGTTCAAAAAAACCTCCAGGAATCGAGCACTTGGACCAGTAAATTAGTGTCTGTGCATGTTGTATTCTGATTTTAAGAGATCCTTTTCTACGCTTATAAAATAAAAAAGAAACCCTAATATATATTTCTTCAATTTATTTAGTTTTTTCCAAATCCATTCAATGAAATAAATTCTTAAATTTGAAAAAAAAAGTGGGAATAGGAAATTTCAAAATATAAATTTCCCCTTCTTAAAGCGAAAGTGCGGCATTTTGATATTTCAAATATTAACATTTAATGTGGGGGATTTCGCATATCTTACTTTGAATTAACCTGTCATTAATATTTTCATTTAATTTGGAGCATATGGTAGGATACAAGGAAATCAAATTGATTAATTTTACCTACTTTAGAAACAAGTGGGACAACGACAACAATTTTTTTATGATCACTCGAGAAAACCACAAATATTAATTTAAGCATAATAAAAAATCATTTAGAAAACATAAGTGAACATTAGGAAACAAAAAAAATAAATTTTAATAGAGCGATATATGCCTCGTTAATTATTAATTTTTATCTAGAGAGAATTTGGTATTTTATAAATATAATGCGTGTTAATTCAGGGGATAACGTGGGATTCAGGGAAATAAAATTTACTAATACTACCTACTTTAGAAACAAGTGGGACATTGACAAAATTTTCTTTGTGGACTCATGACAAAACGACAATTGTTAATTTTAACATAATAAAAAACCATTTAGAAAACATAAGTGAACATTAGGAAACAAAAAATTTAAATTTTAAGAGAGCGATATACGCCTAGTTAATTATTAATTTTTATCTACTCCGAATTTGGTATTTAATAAATATAATTCGCTTTAATTCAAGGAATATCTTGGGATACATGGAAATCAAATCTATTAATACTACCTACTTTATAAATTGTTGGGAGAACATCAAAATTTTCTTTGTGAACTTACGGGAAAATGAAAAAATATTAATTTAAGCATAGTAAAAAACAATTTATAAAATAGAAGTGAATGTTATGAAGAAAAAAATAAAACATTAAGAGAGCAACTTACATCTCGTTTATTATTAATTTTTATCAAGTGTGAATTTGATATTTTTTAGCTAGCATCCGCGTTAATTAAAAAAAATCCAATAAAATGTGGCATCTTACAAGTTTAAACCAGTTAATTACGCAATTATATAATTGACACATTTATTAAGAAATTTTTAATTAGCAATAGAATTAACAAATATTTTTTACTTATAAAAATATGTATTATTAAGTTGTAACTGTAATCCATTAAAATGTTTCCACGTGGCATGAAATTTATAATATATCTTGTGACCGTCGATATTTTGGAGTTATTAATGCTTTACTATAGAAAAACTAAAACATAATTTTATGCTTCACCAGAATTTGAGAGTACCTTATAGATAAGAAAGAAAATAGCAACTGCTAAGCTCCATTAGAATGATATTTTTGCAACACCAAATTTAAAATAATAAATACTTACATTTTATAGGGGATCAGGGTATTCTCTTCAGCACGTGTTAATGAACAAATTTTGCATGTCGTATGTTGTTTGTCTATTTGTTAAATATAAGCCTAGCGGTCACTAGCCTCTACAACTCCTGGGTTTCATTTCTAGCAGTGTAAATAAATATCTTTATAGTTGTCGATCACTAGTATTTTCATTAACTATAATATTATCTTATTGACTATACATTCCTTTCACAGCCAAGTGTGGCACTACATACCATTGAAGGATTTCTCAACTTCTATATTACTCACAAGTTCTTTTGTGTATAACACATAATTTATACTAGTTCATATCAAGTAAAATACTTAGTGACCGCTAAACTCCATTACTTGAACAAGATCAATCAAATAGTGGGTGTGAAAGAAAATGCCGAGCGGCCGCTAAGCTTCAATACTTACCAAAAGGAATGATTATGCGGAAAATAGGCTAAATTTTTTCTTGATAACATAGATGCTTTATGAAGAAATCATATTAATAGATATTATCGGTCCTTAGGCATTTTCCATAATATATTTTGATGACAGATAAGTGAGAAATGGACAATTTTTAATGTCGAAAGCTATGGAGGTATTTGCATAGTCGGGAAGAAAGATGATTACTAAAAATGTTTTCAGGGTCCTCATATAACACCATAGGGACTGCTAGGCACACACCTTTGCATATTTTCTTTTTTAACACATCGATGTGCATCAATGAAAATGATTATTGACCGCTAAGCTCCGCTACTTGTCAAGAGGAGTAGATTAGCAACCACTAGGCTCAACTGATTTTTTATTTTGAATATAGAGATCAAACAACAATTTGTATTAAAATAAATGCTTAACGACCACTAAGCTAGATTACTTTTAGAAAAGAATCATTTGTCGGTAGCTTAGCTAAATAATATCTTATTTCGAACATAGGGTTCTAATAACATATCATAGTAATAGATATTATTGGGTGCTAGGCATTTTTTGTGAAATTTTTAGATGCAAAATATGTTAGATATAAAAATTGTTTACTGTCAAAAGCTATGGAGGTCTTTTGAGAAAGTAATAGATTAACAGACCTCAATGCTAATTTTTTTATTAATTTCAAAAATAGAGATAAAAAATAGTTCATATAAAATAAATGCCTAGTGACAACTAAGCTCAAATACTTACAGAACATAGCGCTCTATGCTTATTGTTTATTGTTAAATGAGAAAGAAATAAATTAGTTGCCTCTAGGCTAAGTTGTTTCTTAATTAAGAAAATAGAAATTAAAAAAAAAGTTCATATTACTAAAAATGCTTAGCAACCACAAGCTATGATACTTACAGAACATAGTGCTCGGATAACAAATCATATGAATGAATGAAATGGTGTCGCAAGGCATTTTTCATGTTGGTTCGTATCAAAGAAAATACACAGTGACTACTAAGCTACATTACTTAATGAAAGGAGTGGCTTGGCGCTCACTAGGCTCTACTGTTTCTATATTTTAAAAATATCAAGCTAATAAAATTCATTGTTTGTCTTTGTGACGAAGATAAGAGTTAGAGAATAATAATTGAAGTACATATTTTAAATGTGAAGACCTATCCTGATCATCTTGGCCCTGCATATTTCACAAAATAACCCGTTAAATAAAATAGTCCTAAACGTTTTATTGAAAATTTGAGGCAAATATGAACATGGGTCTTGCTCAAGAATGATTGATCTGAGTTCCGTGAAAAGTAATACATGTTTTATGTTTGTCAATTATTTGTGGATGAGAAGGCTATCAGTTGTTATCCTATATATTGTTGACAAATCTATTTTAACCATGCAAAAAAACAATCTCAACAGGGTTGAAGTCATTATTTGTAATTATAGAATATTCAATGGACTATTATTGGCAGAGCGAAGTCCTTGAATACAAACCTTCGAGAAGGATGACTAACGACTAGAATATTTACAACTGATAAGCGTCGTTAGTTAGTGAAAGGGCAGGCTTTGCTATTGTTACGATCGGCAATTTCTTGTACTTAACATAGCCACTAAGTTTGGCAATGTTAGATCATCGTAACATATGTACATCATCTAAACCTGAATACATGTTTTGTCCATCTTAGACTTGCATATTTTCCTAAAATCATCCTTCAAAGAATATATACCTAAAGGATCAACCACATCCACAAGGCGAAGGTGAACAAGATTCGGGTGTAGTTTTAAAAGATGGACTTCTATTACATTGATCAAATATTTTTGATGTATTATGCCCAATGGTGTGTTTGATAAATAAACAAACTATTAGTGCAGGATCACAGCACCCCCAAATGAGTTCTACAGGTCTGGTTTTCTAAGGCAGAGTCATTTGGTGTGATTGCATAACATTGAAACCTTCCCCAAGGTGTGGGACCTTGCAAAAATGGGAAAATCTCTCTAGATTAAACACTGGTTCCTATTCCTCTGTTCATGTACATATGTGAGAACTTGTAGAGTATCTCTCTTTATACCTAATCTAAACTTTCCAAGGAGACAGGGGTGAAAGGAATACAAGAAATCAAACTAAGCTATAAGGTGATGCACCAAAGGAATGATGAACATTTGTTTTGACAATAAACACAAACTAACCAAATACATACAAAAACTAAACACATACGGCCAGATCTATGATGAAAGATCAGATGAAAACAAAGGAGACAAGAGAGGATCTAAAGTTGATCACAGACGTGTTTTATTGCTCTGCATATTGATACAATGCATTACAAAGATGCCAACAGGTAGAAATGTATTACAGTCTAGTAGAAGGTCTGAAACTCCATGATTTTCTTTGTCAGAAGAAAAGAGGAGCTAGAAAAACAAAGAATTTCCAATACCTTACAATGAATCCCACCCCTGTATTTATAGATTTGATTAGAGAGAAGAAAAAGAGAGAGAGGTGGGAGAAGAAGGTTGAAGCTCAACTAATGTTGTTAATGCCTTTGATAAAATCTGCCCCAAATATGTCTTGACTGCCTCAACCACTAGTTTGGTGCCCTTGAAAGAAGAGGAAATGGTGGAACAAATCGAATCCTATCTGGTTTTTGAGGCAAAGAGATCCTGCATTAAAAGCCCGAATATGTTTCTCCATTTTTCACCTACCAGGGCCTAAGAAAAATTATTTTTTATCCTTCCATGGTGTAGAATATGTCAAGACATTTCCAATAGTGTCAGATTTGTAATATTTCAAGCTCTGAGTCAAAAGATATGCCCCTTCGACGTTTGTATCGAGTCCATACAAATGGGTGGGAAAACAGTTTGAAATATGGGTCCCCTTTTGAGATGGGACACGTTGTAACCTTTGGTTGGCTAGGAGATGTGCTTCCATCTTTACCTTTGTGCCTTTTGGACAAAAGGAAAATTTTTCACCTTTTCTTTTGACTCCCCGGTTTGGCTTTGACTTGGGCCCAAATACTGACTTGTTTCCCTTTGGGTAGAGTTACGGCTCATTTTGTGACTTTTATCCTTTTGGGATGACAAAGGGTGAAAAACCAACTTTCCCCTCGACGGCCCGCATTCCTTGACTCGGGCCCAAATGCTGACTTGTTTCCTTGGGTGGAGTTGCAGCCCATTTTGCAACTTTTGGCTAAGTCCTTTGCTTAGCGAGGCATATCTCTTTATCTGGGACACATGGCAACCTGATGCTCATTTGGGAACCCCTTCTTGATTCAATCTTTGAATCTAGCACCATTTAGACACTTGGCATTCTCTGTCGGCCTGGCCTATGCATTGACTATTCAACTGACTCTACCCCTTCTGAGATTGGCCATGTGGAGGCACCGCGCTTGTTTGAAATCCCGACTCAAAGTTTACCTTTGGAGGAGCGTCGAGTTGACACTTGTCATCTTCCACCGGTCTATGGAATTTTCAACGGTCCTTCTTATTTTTAGACTTTGGGCTACGTGGCGGGCTCATGCTCATTTGGGTCTCTACTCTGGGACTAACTCTTGGAGACGCGCCACACTGACACATGGCATTCTCCGCTTACACTTCTATATTTAGCCAATTTTGATGCCAGCCCTATCCATCTTTTGACTTTGTTTGACCATTTGCTACGTGGAGGGCTGGCACAATTTTGAGTCTCCGCCCTAGGCTTCCTTTCTAGATTTGCACTGAGCCAACACCTGACATCTTCTTTCTCAGTTGAAGACTTTTCGATGGTCCCGCAACTTTTTGGGGCTCTGGATGCGTGGAAGCTTGGTACAAGTTCAGGCTTCCCTTTTTGGATTCAACTTTGGAGAAGCGTCGTTAGGACACGTGGTCCCTTCCGCTGCTTCCTCCATACTTAATCAATTTTGGACCCTTTCCTAAACCATTTTGAGCCTGAGGACTCTGGATCTTTGTCATTTCTTCCCTCTCTTTCCCTCGGTTCCTTTGCGGTAGTGCCCCTTCTTATCTGACCAGGTTGTTCCATTGTTGAGTCTACCTGTAACTTGAAAACATGCTTAAGGAAGGGAATGAATCGACAAAGTCGTTTCTTTTACACAGGGTCCCTTTGTCTTTCTCGGCCCCCCACCACTCCATTTGATGAGTTCCTCTGCAACCATTTACATATCCGAACGAGTTTTCTCAGGTTCTTCCTATGCGAGGTTGTGGCTGATCCAATATTTGGCCCGGGGTGAAATATGGATAACACAAACTTTTGTAGGCTAAGGAAAATAAAAAATTGGGCCTAAGTGCTATACCAACGTGTTAGACTCTCTCTAATCCTCAAAGCTAGTTTGGCAAGATAGCCGCAAACAAATAAAGGATGAACTTCTTCCAGATTCTAATCGCATAATTAATAACATGACAAATGACTAGAATTTTTATTGGAATGTGTTTGTTGGATTGATAAAAGTTGATAATGTTGATTGACATAAGACAAGTGTGGTCATGCAGATATGTAGTAAATTTTGAGAGGTCGTTTCACAAATGTGGAAGGTGTTATTATAGAGAATTTTGAAGAGGATATTGAGAAAAGAATGTTAGTGGAAAGCATGTTGTGTATAATTTTTGTAGAAGGAATTGTCTTTAACCAACACTGTCGATATAATATTGTATTGATCAATTTTTTTTCCAATATATTGGTTCGTATTGCCCAGACATATGATTTGTATCATGAAATAAGATGAAGTATGGAAGTTTTAGACTATTTTCATTAAATTTAAAGTAATGAGTTTTTTTTGTTCAAGACCACACCGATATATGTTATTTCAAAGAAAAGCAACATAAGGGAATTTTTAGGCTATTGATGGATGATCAAGATCTACGCACTGTTGGTTAGTAATTCATAGTTGATACTTAATTTTTTTGCTTTTATGTCTTTTAATGTTTTGTAATCGGATGTACTCTTGGGATTTTTGTCTACCTAGTTTGAACTTGTGGCTTTGGGACGTGCTTCCATACCACTAAATTTTTGGGTGAATATTCTTATATCATTTTACTTGTTAATAGAATATAAGATTTTATTCATAAATAAAACACACCATAAATCCCAAATTAGTAAATTAACAGTACCAGATATAGAATTTTTAATTTTTAATGATTATTAATAGGTTGAAGATTAAATTGTGTAGTATCATGATATTAATTACTGGGGGTGTCCCCAACTCTAGCTTATGGACCGTGATGCCACCAAATTAAAATTAATAAATGTATGAATCAATAAATTTAAGTGCTGGAATATTGTCGCCATAAAAAAAACTTGCTAATGTCGCCATCAAAAAACTTGTGTGAATAAAAATCCTTTTGTACTCTTTCATTAATTACAGAATTGACCTTAAATGTTATATACGAGGATGCTACTAAAAAGGTGGATTTTATAGAAAATCACGTGATAAGATTGAAAATAAATATGTTGATCTCCCAAACTCATCACCATTTCCAATATAGGTCGATATTAAAGCCCCTAACAAGCTTGTATTAATTATAAACATGCGATGGCATAGGACCACTCCACATATTTACTGAGGCTCTCCTCATTATTTTCACACCTTTCATCTTTATTTCACTGGATTTACTTTTGTCTGTCATGGCCTTTCGAATGTTTCCTTTCATGTAATTTTCCGCATTGTTTTGTGAAATGACATTTTATACCAAAATGTTGCGTCGCCGTTTGAAATCCATTTTTTGAATTGAAACAAACCAAGACCAATTTTCTCTTGGAGATGATTATCTTTCTCTAGAGGGATGTTTGAGGGTAAATGCAAAATTTACTTCGACGTTCATTTTTCATCTTCTTATCATACACTCGATGAAGTATTGGGCTTTGAAGATGGTTCGTCACTAGATCAAGCCAGTGTATAAGGTTGGCATGGAAGTAGAAATGGACAAAACCATGAGTGCGTTGTGGCACTTACTATCTAAGGTTCGTTATAAATAGGATGGTTTTTTGTACGTGGTCGTCTTTTCAGAGTTGTACAAATGATTTGACATCCTAATGAAATTTGTGTCTGATGTGTCCAAATGGGGTCAGACATCGAGGGCAGGAAATAGTTTGCTCCCCTTTCCTAACTTGGATGATATGTTTTCTCTACTGCAAGAGGAACTGACACATTGTGATTTTATTTTCCGGGAAGGTCACGAGGCATACGATTGGTTAAAGAGTCGGGCTACTGTTGGAAAAGAGCATCTTTTTCCATAACTGCTTGTGAAAACCATTTTTAGGCCCGTTAAGGTGGAGGTTATAGAGGTGTCATCTGATTCAAATAAATAAGTGCTTCTAAAATCTGTCAAGCTGTAACTTTGTTTTGGTTTTTATATAGCCTTACCAGTTGCATTGTTACAAAATAATCTTGTCTATCTTACTGGTTTGGATTTTTTTTGTATTCCCAATCACTTGTGTTTTTGGCATATGCCCTTAAGTTTTTTTTCACCAAAGAATTGTTGGATCATTTGGGTTTTTTAGATTGATCCTCTCATTGTATCTTTAACGTAAAGGGAAAGGGACCCTTCAACCCTCCTTCAGTTATAAAAATTAAGAAATCATTAATAAAAGTTTTTGTTGTGCATTGCACTCTGCAATTTTAACAATTAATCACTATTAAATTTGGTTTGTTTGAAGATATCAATTCATTGCTAGAAGTGAATACTAGTGACTGATATCATCAATATATTATAAAATATTTTTCTGTCAATCTAAAAAACAATTTGTACAACTTTAGGATTGAGGACCTAATAGTGGATTGATAGCTATCTTCCTATCACTTTAAAAAAAATCGAGTTACACTACATTGTGGAAACCTGGAGGTCTTCAATTTTGAAAGCTATGGAGGTCTTTGAGAAAGGAATAAATTTAATTCTCTTGCAATAATAATAGAAGATACTATAAATGACTCTATTTCTTTTATTGAAACCTCTCCTACAACAATTTGTCTGGGGAAATTCCTGTCATTAACAGCTTTTCATGTTTTCCTCCATACAATTTTCTCTACATACCAATTCAGTTTTGTTTCTTGTGGTTTTTGGATATCACCAACTAACCGATGCAAGAAATAGTATATGTATTTTAAATAGATCGGGTTCCAGAGACATTCTTCTATTGTTATTGAAAATTTGGCAAACTTGGATATGTATGATGTTGTCTAACAAAATTGTGGCCCTACAATAAACAACATCCATCTCAAAACTGGAAATTAATTGCATATGTTAGGGTTCAATACTACTATTGTGCAGAATTATAGCTTTGTAGAACCATTCAAATCATCCAAAGGTATTTACAAAAGGATTTGCAAACAACATGGAGTAAGGTGTTAAAACTAACATGACAAGACATGATTTCATATTGTATAGATTATCAAACGACAAATTAGAAAGTAATATCATATCAAAATTTATTTATTGACACATCTATTTGTTACATTTAGGTTCTCCAAGGTTGGTCACACTGCACATAAACATGGCTCTTTACATGTACAACAACATAATGATAATCACAAAAAATCTTAAAGAGAAATATGTAATTGGCTATGGTGCTACAAGAAATCTTTATAAATGTGATCTAAAGGACTCTAAGCTAATTGCTACAAAGAGAATGTACAGTCGTTACCCACTAATCTTGTTTGCATTTAAAATTAATGTGGAAACAGTTAGAAGCATCATGCATCGGAATCTTGAGACTTTGAATGGATGTTTGTTTTCTACACTTGGAAACCTGGTGTTTTATGATTACATTGTAAACAAAAGTTTGTGAGACATCCTACATGGTGAGTAAAATGATTATGTTATAAAGAAAAATTAATCTGTACATTGTAGATTAAATTTTTGAAATAGAAGTGTCTAATAAACCTCTAACCTTCATAGTAAAATGAATATTTGGAAAATCTAATAATTGTTTTAATAATTTTTCTTTTCATATAGGCTCATCAAAGAAGATTAAGCTACACTATAATGATTGGCTAAAGATTACTTGTGGTGCTAAAGAAGGATAGCCATATCATCATTATGATTGTAACCCACACATTGTTTACAGGGATGTGAAGACTTACAACATTCTTTTGGATTATAATTTCGATGCAAATTTGTCATACTTTGGCGTTTCCAATTGCATTTCCTTGACCAAACACCACACCTCTACCTATGTTATGGGTACAATTTTTTACATTGAGCCAAAATATGTAAGAACATCAAGGCTAAATAAGAAATCTGTCGTACACTCTTCTGCTGCTACCTACTCATAAATATTATTCTCTACTTTGATAGCACCTCTAATGCTACTTTACTCAACACTACTTGTATCAAAAACTAAAGTCTCATTCTAAAGGCAACAAATGTATTCATGTTTTATGCAAATGAAATTGTCCACAAAAGGCGACGACTCCTCATATAAGATTTACAACAGTATATGTATGAATTTGTAACATATTTAAAATGTATAGATAGAACCTTTCAATGTAGAGATGATGATAGATCAATTTTGTTATTTCTTGACTCAAAAAAATACAACTGTGGCACAATGAGTGCTTTGATTGATGTAAACTATAAAATAATGGTTCATAGTATCTCTGGGGGCGTAAGATAGCGCTTGTAACAAACATTTTGTTTGCATTGTGTCAAGTATTATTTCATTTTCTTGCCCATGGAAGTGACTTCTTGTTTATACGGAGAATGGAATAATTTACAAGGATAAATTCTACTATCTTTCAGATTAATAGAATTTATGATATAAATAAACACCAAAATTTTCTATTTAATTTTAATGATTACTTGCAAATATAGTTTATAATAATAAACACTAGTGAACTTTTACAATCTAAAAAACAATACTTGAGTTGTTACAAGGTATATTTTGGGGTGAGAATGTAATTTTGTTGTGAGTTCCACCAGAAGTCAAAATAACACCACTAGCTTTTACGACCCATGTTAAATTTAATAATATGTGCATACTAAACATTGAAAGTGTGTGCCTTGCACTTTCAAAGTTTGCACTCTGAAAGTGTGAGTGTGATACTTCACACTTTCATTGGTGTGAATCTAAAACTTTGAAAGTTTAGGGCTTGCACTTTCAGAGGTCGAGGCTCATACTTTTAGAGTGTGAGGCTTGGATTCTTTAGACTACGAGGATATCACTTCAAAACAACGAGGATCAAAATTTTCATAGTGTGGGCTCACACTTAGAAAGTTGAGGGGCTCTCAAACTTTTAAGAGTACGGGGTTCGCACTTTGAAACTATAAGGCTCTCGGAATTTATAAGTGTGAGCCCTACACTTTCAGAGTGTGAGGCTTGCACTTTCAGAGTGTAGGGATCACACTTAAATACAACGGGATCATGACTTATAATAGTTACCGGTAGCTAACCTTATATCGAGGCTTTTTCACTTTCATTTAATACAATGGGCTCATGACTTATAAGAGTTAGTGACTTCTCACCTTAGATTGATGTGCATGACTTATAAGATTTAGCGGCCACCCAACTTACATCAAGGCTCGTGACTTGTAAGAGTTAGCGACCGCTCACCTTACATCAAGGCTCATGACTTATAATAGTTAGTGACCATTCACCTTAATACAATGAGCTCAACAAATAATAGTTAGCGTCCGCTCATGACTTTGAACTGCATTTTGCAGGAAGTTATTGTTTATTTTTCATTTTTATGTATCCAATGGGCTCATGCCTTATAATAGTTAGCAGTTGTTATCCTTACATACTCTTAACATTGAAAATCTAAAAAATGGCAAAGTTGGAATCCAATAATAGCCAAATTGGAATCCAATAATAGCGATATTGGAATCAAATAATAGCGATATTGGAATCCAATAATAGTGAAATTGGAACTAGAATAATTCCAATAATGACAATATTCGAATCCAATAATAGTAATAATGGAATCCAATATACGTAAAAACAGAGATGGATTTCTTCCAATACTTGAAATACTGGAGTCTCAATTCACTGGAATATGTCCTGATTTAGTGAAATAAGTGTTTACATAATAAGAAGCTAATAAATAACATCCAAAACATGTGTTCATAGAGTCAAGTATGTAACTATATCATAGTAGCATAACAATAACACAATGGTGATATCAATGGTACCAAAACCAGTCTTAAAAAAAGTATTTATAGGGGTGGGGACTTTCCATTCATTGGTAATGAACTTCCTAATAATAGGTGTGATCAAAATAGACATGTGTAAAGTTATATGCATGCTTTACAAAACATATGATAATAATAGATTTCCTAATAATATCCTAATTTAATCCTATTAATAGTTGAGCTCATTCATATGATTTCATCTTTAGTTTGTATGTGCTTTCTCCAAAAATAGCCAATACTTTCCCGCAAAGGTAACCTTTGCGTGATAGACACTCCAAGTCTATTTTTAGCCTGCTTCTAGAAAATGGTTGAGTCCTTAATATGCCTATATCCAGAGTCCCGCGTGTAACCCTTCTCCTCCTCCCATGTGCTACCTCTACTTCCAAGTGTGTGTGAGTTCTTACCCATTCTAATACTTAGTTATTTTCTCATCCCAACACTTACATGTCTGAAAGCTGACAAGTTCATTTATTTATCTCGATTGTATATCGTTTACATATGACAGACACTCCCGAGACCAAAGAGGGAAAATCAATGAAATGTGGAAGGAAGACTTGCAATCTCCCCTAGTTACTTGAAGTGGAAAAGCTACCAAGATGAATCAGATGGGAAATGTGTAACCATATATGTGTGGCACAAGAAAACTTCACACAAGGCATTCAAATGGTTGAAATACTTGTTAAGTTCTTTGATTTTCCCATTAGATAGAATGTACACCTCACCAATGTGAATCCTATCAAAAAATTACTCACAGGCCTCATTAAAGCATGTCACATGGACCTCACTACAATCACCGACTATAAATTTGAACCCAAAGAACCAACCTTTCCATTTGACGTTTGTGTATTAACTAACAATTTTTTTTTTGCACAACCCGACCTTTCACAGACCACTGTTTCAAGTAGGGGCTAAGATCATGTATTGGCATCTATGAGGAAGGCACAATAGTTCTAGCTATAGAGCATGAGGCTCCTTGCATAGATGCAACACGACTTGATGGTCGAGTGAGTGCACAACACAATGTATCATGTGCGAGCGAGAAAGGAGTTGGAGCAACAACAGTTTGAAGGTAATGGAAAATAATCTCCATTCCAAATATCATCACATTCCCACATTAAAAGGTGTAGTCAAGCGGGGGAAATCATTGGAGTTATGTATTAATTAAGAGGAGACATAGATCAAAAAGAAGCTATAGGTTCTCAAGCTCGCACATGTATCCTTTTACCGGCTTGCAAGCATAAGAATTCAATTTGACAATTGAGCCTTGTTGCACCTCCCCCTTTTAGATGTTGTCATTAAATTTAGATGACAGAAGCTCATGGTGAGAGTGAACCCCATTAGAAAGGAAAACCTCGTATTTTAGTTTGGAGCGTTGCAGGTGAGCGATAGGTTCTAAGGAGAGCACTTGAAGGCAAAAAGCAAGGTCTGGGGTTCCCTCTAAGAGTATTTTAATTGTATTTTTAGATAAATGCAAACCCATGCATTGTAAAAAAAAATAGGAAAAGGTTACCGAAGGAAAGGAAGGATAAGTCAACAATTGTATAAAATAACATGCGGACAACATAAGTTTTGCACCAAGTTTACATGTTCTAACTATATGAATGGTTGAAGCCCATGGAAAGGATACATTTGCATTCCCCATCCCCCCACTTTTAAAAAATGAAACAAAAACCAACAAGCCCCACATGGACATGAATGAAATGCATTAGAAAACCTTAAAAATATAAAATCTATGTAAAGGGAACCTATTTTTTAAAGAAATAACAACAATAAAGATGCAATAGAGGATTTCCAAAAGCACAGGGAAAAATTGTTGAATGCGCCTTTTATTTTCTAGACCAGGTATCAACAACAACAGAGGTAGGATGAAAGTCAACAACTACAAAACAAAGCATAATTTATTATAAGCCAAGCACAAAGGAGTTGCAATTAAATTTGATCAAAATGAATAACACAAAACATAACAAGAGGACATAAAATCAAATTAACTAATGTCTATATTAATGAGAAAGTCATTGATGGAACACAATGACACATAAGGATATTTGTTTTTTCTGCATTGAAGTGAAAATAATTAAAGGAAAATGAGGAAGATCGTATAGAATTCAAAGGGGAATTTTTCACCCCCTAACCTTTTCATTTCCATGTGATTAAAGGAATCATCTATTCCCACCTTTTTTTCTCTAGAGGATTTTGAGTGGGATATGAATCAAACCCGTTGTTTTTAGAGCTAATTTTGTTAATGCTAGAGAACATCAAATTGTTCAACAATGTATATTATGTTTAAAATTCCATAAAATTTTGTAGGTTGGCACATACACTATTTGTGGAGCAAAGAATGGGTTCCTAGGAAAGGCTCATACTTGTTGTAACAGTGGTTGGACTGCAATTTGGGTATTCAAGCATGAAAATCGTGCTCAGGATTTACAAGTGTATAATATGAATGAATGCATGCATGAAAATAAAAGGCATTCTTTCCTTCTAGCTTCTCGCCATTTTCTAGCTTCTTGTAGGTCATAATAATGTTAAAAAATGATGTTATTTGGGCCCATGTAAATGAGGATATGGAAAACAAATAACAATGCACAATGCAAATGAGATTATGGTAAACAAGTATTACTCTGCCTTTTACATATTTTAGTGTTTGATGTATTTTTTTATTTGATTTATTTTAGTCATTCAACAGACAATAAATGATGCAAATGAAGCCAGGAAAACATAACATTTACATAATAATAGAAATGCATGGGGTTTATTTATTCCGATATACAAGAAGATAGAAAATGACAATAAAAGGCTATGACCTTATTATGTTGACGTAGAAAAGTTAGGATAAGTGGATTTGGTTCAGCGAATTCCCCATTCTAAGAAAGTCTCTATGGACCTATACTAGCAATTACTGTAAAGAAGAACCCCCCAATAAGCCTCCACAATGGGGATTACATACACTAAAGCGATGGGTGGACATTAAATTGTGATGGAAAAAACTACCCACTCTCACTACAACTGTGGCATTAGTAGTTCAATAACCATGGTTCTCATTCCTTACAAAAAAATACAAATTCTATAGTCATTCCCACTCCTTCAAATGCAACAAGAAAATCTTATATGCATGGGAAAATCCCTAGGATAAAATTTGCAAAAACCATGTAAAAAATGTGGCAGTTTACCAAAAAAAAAACCAAACGGTCCATAAATGAATAAAAATATTCATAGAGATGTATCTAAATCTGACGAGATCAAGTCAACTAGTTGAAAATACATTCTCGGTAGGTTTGTTAATTTCTATACATTCAAAATGTATTTCCAGAAAGATGCTCTCAAAGTGTTTAAAAAAATGTTCAATAATGACGTTATTTGGGTCCATGCAAATGAGGATATGGAAAAAAAAGAACGAACCGTGCAAATTAGATTATGGAAAACAACCATTATTCTGTATTCAACATATTTTAGTGTTTAACATTTTCCATTCTAGATTTACTAGTTCTTAAATGGATAATAAATTATACAAATGAAACCAGGAAAACACAGCGTTTACATAATAATAGAGATACAAGGGTTTTATTTATTTTGATATGCAATAAGCTTGAAAATGGTAATAAAGGCTATAACCTTATCATGTTGACATAAAAAAGAAAGAGTAAGGGGATTTAGTTTAAGAAATTAACATGCCAATTCAAAATTCCACGCCAAGCTATTGTACTGAATCTATATAAATATGCAATCATCAAAATGCAATCGATGTTGTTTTGGCAAATAAAGAATTACAAAATCAAATTTGGGATAGTTTTCTTGCTTGTATCTTTAAAGTATGAACTCATAATTTGTGAGTAGAGGCAAGAATAAACTTATCCACAAACAAAATGGAGCGACGCGGCCAACAAACTAACCATCATCCATTGAATACCCAATAGCTAGAGGTTGCTCACTCCAAACATAACCATGTTTCCAGGATTAAACATGGATGCGTAAGTCATTAGAGAAGTACCACTAAAATTTGATGAGATAATGATGAAGATGCAACCAAATCTCTTGATGTAAAAAAACAAGAAAAGTAACAACACAAGGTCAAAAGCCCACCACTTTATCTCACAAAGAAATAAGGGGAAAAAAGCACATGAGAAATTTCATCCCTGACATGGAAAGACTAAAAATATGTTAAGAATAGATTCATATTTTCTTACCCCGGGTATTCATTGTTACAATCCAATGGTGCTTACACAATCATTGTCATAAGTTTCTTTATCTTATCTAAGCCATTGAAGCATGACAACTTATTTCAATAAGCACTGGGTGTTTTCCTATGTGGGAACATGGAAATCAATTGTTTGGGTGGCTCCCTTTTGAGTCAATTAATTAGTGAGACACATGGTCTTGTGCTACATTATACTTCAAAGTCTATTTGTTTTGCGAAATAAATAGGTTCCTGCACCCCAGGGTTGGATGGAAAGAAATTGCTCATTGTTCGTGTAAGAATGTGTTTTGTGCCTTTAGTGCATTCTTTATATTGGTTAGGAAGAATAACTTATCACAACATGAATATTTACTTAAATTGTAGGGTTATGAATTTATCTACGTGAGTGGTCTGGAAAGTGTGTGATTGTACTTTCACTAAGATTAATGAGCTGCAAAGTATTGCGGTAGAATTAGTGTGGCTTGGTTTATTCTATACTGCAAGTTTAAGGGCTAAGGGAAATATTATTGTACTTACCTTGGTCTTCTAAATTTCATTAAGGAGAACCTACTGCACTAATTACTGAAATTGAAAGTAGAAAGTAGGGAATGACACTCTATCATCATGTTAGGAATGAGTGTTTAGTGGTATGAATTGTATGAAATGGAAACAATACCCTTAAAATGATGTTGAATCCAATCTATCATTAGTAGACTTAGGTCTTCCCCATCAAAGTTGTTCTCTAACCTTGAGTTGGGAAATTTTATTGGGATTTGTGCAAATAACTTGAAAAGCAATAGATTTTCATATTGGACTAGACTCCATGATTTCAACACAACTATCTAGAACCTGGGTGGCTTCATTTAATTTACATATCAAAATGTCATTAGGAGATGAATGACTTCATTCATCATAATGGTAAACCATAAAATAGGAATCAATTGTTGGTCATTTGAAAGAGGAACTAGTTGTTGTTTGATGAAAATTCTGACATAGGTAAGGAAGCTGAACACATTTTGTCAAATAATTGGTGACCCAAACAACCCCTTTTGTTTAGCCATATCTAAAACAAGGCTATAAACCCATACAAGCCACATAGGAAGCCATGCAAAATAAAAGACAAATTACATGAAAATGTAGGGATAGAAAGCAAAGTAAAATAAAAGATAAAATGCGTGCACATGCAGGAGGAAACATTCTCTGAGACAAAAAAATAGATAATACACTCCACAAAAGACACTTACCATCTAGAAAACATAGAAGCAATGACGAGAAATAAAGTGAGTTCTCTGAATTCCCGAGGGATACCTACGATTTGAAGAGAAGCCTCCTCTGCTTTTCACATGACCTCCACACAAATAAACGTGGGAACATGACTGGTTATAGCATTGCAAAGTCTTGTGGTAGAATTATTGTGGCCTAGTTAATTATGTATTGCAAGTTTAAAGGATAGGGGAAATATTATTGTACTTACCTTGGTTTTCTAAATTTCATCAAGGATAACCTACTACACATTGAGTACTGAAATTGAAAGTAAAATGTAGGGAATGGTACTGTAGCATCATGCTAGGAATTAGTGTTTGGTGGTTTGATTTCTATGGAATGGAAACAAGACCCTTGAACTAATGTTGAATCCAATCTATGATTAACAAACTTAGGTCTTCCCCATCAGAGTTGTGCTTCAACCTTGCGCTGGGAAAATTTATCGAGTTCTGTGCAAATTACTTGAAAAGCAGTAGATTTTTGTATTGGACTATGTTCCATGATTTCAACACAGCTATCTAGAACTTAGGTAACTTTATTTACCATACATATCAAAATGTCATTATGTGATGAATGGATTCAGCCAACACAATTGATGATCACAAAATAAGAATCAATCGTTCTTTGTCAGAAAGAGGAATTAGCTATCGTTTGATGAAAATTCTGACACATGCAGGGTAGTTTAACACATTTTGTCAAAAAACTGGTGAACCGAGCAAACCCCTTGATTAGTCCTATCTAAAACAAGGTTATAAACCCCTGCAAGCCGTATAGGAAGCCATGCAAAATAAAAGACAAATTGCATGCAAATGCAGGGATAGAAAGCAAAGTAAAATAAAAGACCAAAATGCATGTACATGCAGGAGGAAACATTCTTTGAGCTAAAAAACAGATAATACACTCCACAAAACTCACTTTCCATCTGGATAATAAATAAACATTGGTGTGAAATAAAGTGAGTTCTCCAAATTCTCAAGGGATACCTGCGATTTGAAGAGAAGCCTCCTCTGCTCCGCGTGCGACCACCACACAAATGAACACGGGAACATGACTGGTCAAGGTGTAAAACCAAACTTTAAAACAATTTTCCATGACAAGTTGCCAATAACAACAGTGAAACTGATATGGGCGAGCATGGGGTGAAGTTATTTGGCACCATGTTTGTCGGCCCTCGATCCCCGTCACAAATCTAATATCTCGATTGACACATCTCCGATGACAGAAAACGGCAACGAAACATCAATTAATGCCCGTCGATGACCTTCGAGGAGGAAATGATAGATGAGCGCAATAAAATGACATGAGACTACAATAAAGGAGAGAAGCATTGTTTTGTAATTGACAGTTCTTATGCGGCGAATGGTCTTGCAAGCAAAAAAAACCAATTCCCACCATTGATCTTAATACTCACTAAAATTAACGCCTATGGGTGTAACTAAAGTTTTTGGCAAGGTACAAAATCAAATTAGTACTAGGTACCAAGGATCAAATTTGAAGTTGTCAATGCCCTTCAAATGTCTTTTATCTTATAATAAAACGTTGATTAAAAATTTACACTTCAAAATAAAATTACATTTAAAATTATACTTCAATACTATAAGACATTAAAATATTATAAACTTTTATTAGAAGGGCTAACTAAAAAAACCGCTTGTCATGTAAATTGTATGCTAAGTTAAATGTTATTATTTGTTAAATTTATTTTTAAATAAAAAAAATAATAATTAGAGCTCCAAAATTCATGCTTGTTAGCTTTCTATTTTCTATGTAAAATAAATGTTCATTCACTTCACACAATCATGCACAAAATCACTAGGAAAAAGGATAAATATCTAGAAAATAACTAATTACCTTACTCCTATTTTCAAAATAGCAATATGTTTATTAAGAAGGTATTATTAATTCAATGTATAACATTCTATTATATATATTAAAAAAATCTTTTGAATAACCTTGTACTTCTTGAAATATAGGTTATAACAAATCGATGAGAGATATGTCTTAATTCTACACAAATGTTCTATTTGTTTTCTTAGGAAGATATAATCTAGTTTGAGAACAATAATCTTTAACTTAGAGATTCCTCATTGTCTCCTCATATTTTCTATGGTTAAGACAACTTTACTGGGAATGAAATTATTTCAAAGATGTGGCACTACAATTACCTAAGTTAGTGAGCAGAAGATTCATGTCTAATGCTAAAATTTTATTTTTTCTACTGCAAACTTATAAATTTAATAAAGGATTTGTTAAATTTATAACTTAGTGTAATTATTTTTTTGAATCCTTTTAGATTAAATAAATTTCAAGATTAATATTAGATGTTTTATATTTAATAATTTTTATTTTTTTAATATTTAATTTATTTAAAATATTTAAATATATATTAAAAGGAAATTAACATTTTTATGTTTTCTATCCCAAAATAATGTGTTGTTTCATCTCTCATTTATTAAAATATAGGGAGCTCTTCAAATTAAAATATAGGGAATTCAAATTTAATCACTGCCAGGTACTCCACCGCACTTACTAACAAAGTTGATTTTTGTTTTCCATTTAAAAGGTGCATATTTAATTGTTGGTAGTTTTTGCTTTTAATTATTGGTAAGTTCCGCTTTTTTAATTAGATTTACTTTTTGCTTTTTAAGGTGAAACATTGGCACAAAAAATTCATGGCGGTGGAAATGGGGGGGCAATGTATTCTAGAAGATCCATGGAGAAACAGGGGGAGCGGATGAAGGTTGGAGCCGTTTGAAAAAAAGTAAAGAGCCGTTGATGGAAAAAAACTATAAATCCCTGTGACGGACTGTATTTCCATCATTTCTTTCTGTTTATTTTTTGTCTTGAGTTTTTAGCTCTGCATTTTGTTTTTTTAGCATGATTTATTGCACGGCCGTGCTCTTTTTTCGGTTACGAATCGTTTTGATATCAGTTTTTAATTGGTATTTTTCGGAGGTCTGAATAGTTATTTTGTACTTTTGTGTTATTGTTTAATATTTGATTTGAACAAGCAGAGCAGAGAAGATAACACATCTTCCTCGTAAGAATCAAATATTTAGTTCTTCTCCTATTTCTGTTTCATATCTGTTTACTTTTTGTAAGATAAGAATTTAGTTCTTCTCCTATTTCTGTTCTGATTAATATCAGTTATGTGTTTCAGGTCAGGAGTTGAAGAAAAAGTGGATGAATTCCTCGACTGAGACACTGAAACTCGGGAAATGGTGGGCCATCTGGAAATGGTGCATTTCAAGCGCATCTTGCAAATCCATTTCGCCTGCTTGGAGAATGGACTGCATTTTCATGGTTTCTTTTTATTTTATTTTTGTCGTTCTGTATTTTAATTTGGTTTCATAATTTATTGCACGGTCGTGCTTCTCATTTTGGGGTCTGAATGGTTTTGATCTTTGCTTGTAATGGGTATTCTTGTAAGGTCAGTAATATTGTGGTCTGAGTGGTTTTCTGTATTTTTGTGTTTTTTTTTTGGAACGAGCAGAGAAGAGAAGAACAGAGAAGACAATATTTTTGTATTTTCTGTTTGTTTTTTTTTTGGTTTTTTTGTGTTTTTGTTTGGGTAATAATATGGTCTCCATCCTCCTGTTAAGGGTTTACAAGAATTTTTATCTTGGTTTTAAATAGATCGGAGGCTTTATAGCTTTTAGTTTTTGATTAATTTTAGTTATGCGTTTCAGGAAAGAAGCTGAAGAAGAAAAAATAGATGAAGACTTGATTAAGACCCTGAAGAAGCGACGCAGGATCAGGTATGGTCCATTTTGATGACGTCTTGTAAATCCTTCATTTTTCTCGCCTGGAGAGGCCCT